>OX578138.1:139499537-139581560 GCA_951213105.1 Amaurobius ferox | reverse complement strand
CTAATTGCAAGTATCTGTCTGTCCGTCTGTGACGTTTTTTAGGCACTTCCCTAATAGATAGAGACTTGCAATTTGGCACAACTTGCAATTTGACTTGCAATTCGGTCGTTCGATAACCCCCCCCCCCCCCCCTGGAAAACCTTTTCGAAAACGTTCTCTAGAGGGGGTGCTCCACACCAAAACGTTCGAAAAGGAAATGATAAGAAAGCATACTTTACCATAAGTTAAAGACATCAAATTTGGCTTATGGGCAAATTGTTCGAAAGGAAGGAAGTGTGCAATTTCAGATTTTCAATGTTTTCTACTTAAGTGGTTGCAGGACACCAAAATTTCCGATTTACTGAATAAATGAGAAACGGTTCCTTTAAAATTTGATAGAGGCTTGAAATTAGGTATATGGACTAATCATGTGATGAACACACCCAAGACGAATATAGTTTTTCAAAACGTTCGTTTAAGGGGGTACTCTAGAGGAAAACTTTCGAAAGGTGAATTGATAAGAAAACATACTTCGAGATGAGATAGAGATTTGAAATTTGGTGTACTGGTAGATAGTTAGAAGGAGAAAGTGTACAATTTCAGTTTTCCAATATTTTCTACTTTAGGGAGTGTCGCACACGAAAATGTTCGATTTTCGGAATGAAGTAGACACACCCTTTTAGAACGTGATAATTTTTAACGAAGAAAAGATAAGGACCAACCCCATTACACTAGGATGTGCCGTTCTCGAGATATTTCGTTTTTTCTCTACGCCACCTTTGAAAATGAGTCCAGTTACCAAATGAGAACGAAAATTGAATTAATAGTAAATTAAATTTTATTAAAATAAAGAGAATGTGTATATAAGTCTGCAGGGAAGTCATGTGCTGCCCACATCAGATTTTTACTTTCCCTGCAATACATGGTAATGTATAGGGAAAGTATTGGAATCATGCCGAAAATCACAACTCGAGTTTTCGACGAATCTACACGTTTCGAGACCTCTAGAATACGAAAATACCATTTTAACGTGACGTCTGTGTGTGTGTCTGTCTGTCTGTGCAATGTATGTATCCACTCTGAATCAAAAACTAATGGACCGAATTTCATAAAATTTGGTAGGTAAGTCACTTGGGTATGACCCTGGTGCTGATTAGTTTTTTGTACGGTTCGTAAAAACAGAACCCGCCTTTTTTTGCGAAATGGCCCGTAAAAATTTCATGTATCCACTCTAGCTAAAATACTAATTGACCAAATTTCACAAAATTTGGTAGATAAGTTATTTGTACGATACTCTAGTGCTGATTAGATTTTGGTATTAATCGGAAAAGATCAACCTGCCTTTTTTTACGAAATGGCCAGCAAAAATGTCATGTATCCACTCTAACTAAAATATTAATTGACCAAATTTCACAAAATTTGATAAATAAGTTACTTGTGGGATAGTCTGGTACTGATTAGATTTTGGTATTATTCGGAAAAGAACAACTTGCCTTTTTTTACGAAATGGCCCTCAAAAATCGCAAAATCTGAAAAAAGCTACGTATGTTCAAATATATCAATTAAATGCTTGTTTTATACGTAATTTTTGTTGAGGTAAATAATAAGAACAACGCTAGTACTGTAGGACTAACCATTCTCGAGATATTTGAGATTTTTCGCATTTAGTTATGCCACTTTTAGATAAATGTCTAATTACCAAATAAAAACAGAAATTGAACTAAAAATGCAAATTTAGTGTTATTTTGTGCAATTAAACTCAATTTAATGAATTATTAAAGAAAAATAAATATGAATTTGAGTCTGCAGGGAAAGTCATGTGCTGCCCACATCAGATTTTTACTTTCCCTGCAATACATGGTAATGTATAGGGAAAGTATTGGAATCATGTCGAAAATCACAACTCGAGTTTTCGACGGATCTACACGTTTCAAGACCTCTAGAATACGAAAAAACCATTTTTAGCGTGACGTCTGTGTGTGTGTCTGTCTGTGTGGTCTGTGTGTCTGTCTGTCTGTGCAGATATTGTATCCACTCTAACTAAAAAACTAATGGACCGAATTTCACAAAATTTGGTAGGTAAGTCACTTGTGAGCGAGTCTAGTGCTGATTAGTTTTGGGTACGATTTGGAATAAAAGAACCCGACTTTTTTTGCGAAATGGCCCGCAAAAGCTTGTATCCACTCTAACTGAAAAACAAATGGACCGAATTTCACAAAATTCGGTAGATGAGTCACTTGTGGGTTACCCCTGGTGCTGATTAGATTTTGGTATGATTTGGGAAAAAATGACCTGCCTTTTTTTGCAAAATGGCCCGCAAAAATCGTTCAAATCTAAACTAAAGAACTGGGTATACTCAAATATATCCACTAAATGCTGATTTAATACGTAATTTTTAACGGCGAAAAGAATAAGACCAACCCCATTACACTAGGACTAGCCGTTCTCGAGATATTTTAGTTTTTCGTACTTTCCCTACGCCACCTTTGGAAATAAGCCCGGTTACAGAATGAGAACGGAAATTGAATTAAAAGTGAAATAAATTTAATTAAAATAAAGAGAACGTTAATATAAGTCTGCAGGGAAAGTCATGTGCTGCTCACATCAGATTTGTTTACTGTAAAAGTACATTCATTACATTATATAAGAAAAATCATGTGTTTTTTTTTTACTTTCCTTATATACATAATGTATAAGGAAAGTATTGTGACGGGGTCGAAAATTCGAAATCGAGTTTTCGACGGGAGAGCACGTTTCAAGCATCCCTGATCACGAATCAAACATTTTTGAACAGATGTCTGTGTGTGTGTGTGAAAGTATGTGTGCGTGTGTGTGTGTGTGTGTCAGTGAGCCTGTGGAGACGATAACTTACGAACGAATGGACCAATTCGAACCGAATTTGGTATAAAAATCACAATCCGTAAACACTGGAAGCCTATTGTTTTTATACGTAATCGTATGTTCAGAACCCCCCCTAAATTTTTGAATAAAATTTTGAAAAAATCATCAAAAATCAAAACCACTAATAAAGTTACGCAAATAGACATTTCTTATGGAATTTTTCATTAGAAAACGATTGACATAAATTTCAGAACGCTAACATGAACCGTTCTCGAGATATTCTACATTTTTCAAAAAAAATATTAAAAAGTCATATAAAATAAAAAAAAAAATTCCTATTGAGAAATATGTTCACTTTTCATATGTAATACCATGCGATAAATTGGGTGACATCATTCTCGTGGATCTAGCTCGTTCCATTCATGAAAAAAGATACTTTGAGTAGTACTTTTGTATTTGAACGCCAATAGTCATTTATCTGCTGTAAGAACAACTTATTTCTCCGTCCATAACGCTTGGCGAGATTTTGGCGAAGAATTTGGCGGAATGTCGCCAACTTGGCGACTTTTTGAAATGTAGCCAAATTAACGAAAATCTCGCCAAATGGATAAAAGTGACGCTAAGTCAATGAATATGACGACTAATTGTCGAAAATTCAATATCTTGGAAAGAATATTAGTATCTAATGTAAGAAAAACCTATTTTTTACTGTAAAAGTAGTAAATTCATTACATAATATAAGGAAAGTCATGTGTTGCCCACATTAGATTTTTTTTACTGTAAAAGTAGTAAATTCATTACATTATATAATGAAAGTCATTTGCTGCCCACATCAGACTTTTTTTTTATAATTTCGACGAACTACCAAAAAAGCCGCAATTACAGGCGTTTATGAAAATTCTAGATTCATTTCTGAAATTTTCAGCTATTTATCGTCTGCAGAAAACGTTATTACTTTCCTTATATACATAATGTATAAGGAAGGTATTGTGACAAGGTCGAAAATTCGAATTCGAGTTTTCGACGGGAGAGCACGTTTCTAGCATCTCTGATCACGAATCAAACATTTTTGAAGTGATGTCTGTGTGTGTGTGTGTATGTGTGTGCGTGTGAAAGTATGTGTGTGTGTGTGTGTCAGTGAGACTGTGGAGACGATAACTGACGAACGAATGGACCGATTCGAACGAAATTTGGTACAAAAATCACAATCCGTAAACACTGGAAGCTTATTGTTTTTAAACGTAATCGAATGTTCAGAACCCCCCTAAATTTTCAAGCGAAATTTTGAAAAATTCGTCAAAAAATTAAAACCGATAATAAAGTTATACAAATAGACATTTCTTATGTAATTTTTCATTAGAAAACGGTTAACATAAATTTTAGAACGCTAACATGAACCGTTCTCGAGATATTGCACATTTTTCAAAAAAATTATCAAAAAGTCATATCAACTAAAAAATATATATATTTCCTATAGAGAAACATGTTCACTTTTCATATGTAATACCATGCGATAAATTTGGTGACATCATTCTCGTGGATCTAGCTCGTTCCGTTCATGAGAAAAGATACTTCAATCATACTTTTGTGTTTGAACGCCAATAGTCATTTATCTGCTATAAGTATAGCTTATTTCTCCGGCAGTAAAGCTTGGCTAGATTTTGGTGACGAATTTGGCGGAATGTCGCCAACTTGGCGACTTTTTGAAATGTTGTCAAATTAACGAAAATCTCGCCAAATGGATTAAAATGACGATAAATCAATGAAAATGAGAGACTAATTGCCGAAAATTCAATATCTTGGAAAGAATATAAGTATCTACTATAAGAAAGACCTATTTTTTTTACTGTAAAAGTAGTAAATCCATTGCATTATATAAGGAAAGTCAGGTGTTGCCCACATCAGATTTTTTTGTATATATATATACAGGGTGTCCCAAAAACATTGACCTCGGCTTTTATTCCTTAAATATTGATCTTAGACATATATAATAAATTACACAGTTGCGTAAAAAAGGCATATAATTTTATGAAGTCGATTAAAGTTTTCAGGGGATTAATTTTGAAGAAATACAAAATTTAAATTTTCATACGGCCCCGTATAAAAACATTTCCAATGAGTAAAATGTGTCCCATAATAAGGTGATGTACAAAATTTCAGCATTTTATCATAAAAAGTCGTAGAGATATGCTTAAACAAATTTGGTGAGGGTTTAATCACATATTAAAATGTAAATGTTTATAGCAAGAGTGCAAATGACGCAACTCAGAAATGCATCATAGGCAACTAATATCTGCCTCTTATCTTTAATTGATCTTTGGCATGGATGGAAAACATATTGAACAAGCTTTGTAATCTTTTTGCAAAGTTATTATTTCTACACAGTGTAGATACTTTTGTACCAATAACTAGCAAAAGAATCAGATGTGCGCAACACGAATTTCCTTATATAATGCAATGAATTTACTATTTTTACAATAAAAAAAATCTGATGTGGGCAGCACATGACTTTCCTTATATAATGCAATGAATTTACTACTTTTACACTAAAAAAATAGATTATTTTTATAGTAGTTGTTTATATTCATTCCAAGATATTGAATTTTCGTCAATGAGTCGTCATTGATTTAGAGCCATTTTTATCCATTTGGCGAGTTTTTCGCTAATTTTGCAACATTTAAAAAAGTCGCCAAGTTAGCGATATTCCACTAAATTCGTCGCCAAAATATCTCCAAGCGTTATGGCCGAAGAAATAAGTTATTCTTACAGCAGATATATAACTTTTGGCTTTCAAATACAAAAGTATTTCTCAAAGTATCTTTTTTTATGAATGGAACGAGCTAGATTCACGAGAATGATGTCATCAAATGTATCGCATGGTATTACATATGAAAAGTGAACATGTTTCGCAATAGGAATAATTTTTTTTTATTTTATATGACTTATTGATAATTTTTTTTTTGAAAGTGTACAATATCTTGAGAACGGTTCATGTTAGCGTAAATTTGGGGGGTTCTGTACATTCGATTGCGTATAAAGGCAATAGGCTTCCAGTGTTTACGGATTGTGATTTTTGTACCAAATTTCGTTCGAATCGGTCCGTTCGTTCGTCAGTTATCGTTTCCACAGACTCACAGACACACACACACACACACACACACACACACACACACACACACACACAGACATCACTTCAAAAATGTTTGATTCGTGATCAGGCATGCTTGAAAAGTGCTCTCCCGTCGAAAACTTGAATTCGAATTTTCGACTCTGTCACAATACTTTCCTTATACATTATGAATATAAGGAAAGTAAAAACAAATGTAATTTCATTGATTTGCTCGTTTTTATCAATTTGGCGACATTTCCATCAATATGGTAAAGTTTAAGAAAAGTTGCGAAGTTAGCAATATTCTGCCAAATTCGTAACTCTGAATTTGCAGATCTGACGAATATAACATCCTGATCCCATTTATATATACTAAATGAAAACACTAAAATTGCATTAGAAGATATACCCGTTGTACTCTTTTTCTGTTTCAACAATCGGATAAATGAATTTATTGGGTAAACACAATATATGAGTTTATTAATTAGCTAAACACAATATAAAAGTCTAAAAACTCTTTGCCAAAATAAATCAAAGTGGTGTACGCAGTCTGCAATTAATATAATTTAAAGAAAAATCAAACCGTTCTTTTCTAAAATATATTTTTTTATCCCTTTATTTATTATTCAAATTGAAAAAATAATAATTAAAATTAACAGACAGATTTAATTTAATTGCGTTTCTGAGCAACATGATATAAGATAGTATCTTCCTCATAATCTGCGAAATTAAATAACCATTTTCTTAACAATTTACAACAAAGTTGAAAAGTGTTTATGACTTTATTCATTCTGTCTGTCTGTCTGTCTGTCCGTTAACGCGATAATTACCGTAAAAATGACTTTATGAAAATGAAATTTTAGTATGTTGTTCAGACGGTCTGTGGGACCTATGGGAATATAAATGAATAATATCACCCAGTTAGTTTTGGATTGAACCCGGGTTGAGAAAATGAAATACACTAAACCCTATTGGACCTAATTTTTCAAACATTTTTTAAGCGGATTTAAAATTCACAAATTGCTGCGAAAATTTTAGGAAATATTTAAATTATCCCATAAAATATATAAAAAAAAATTCAGCAAAACATATTCAGTAGTTTTTAAATAAAAATTAAAATAATAATTACACCTTTTATATGAAGCGATCACGTGACATTTATATGAAGAGATCACGTGACCCACTTCAAAATAAAATATGGCATCCATGTTGTTAAAATCGTGATTTTTAAAATTCATTTAAATTCAGTTTTAGTGTTGTATCCGTCCTAAAACCTCTTTCTTTTTGCTTAAATTCTGTGCATCTACATACTGAAACAACGCAATTACAATATATTTGAGTTTAAATGATCATCAAGCTTTGATTATTTCTACAACGAAGCCTAATTTTCACTTATGGAGAATGTAAACACCAAAAGATGTAGAATGAGTTGTATAAGAATTGCTGCATTTCTTTAACTCAAAAGTATTTAGCTCATGGAGTCTGCAATATAGCTGATATGAATGAAACATTCATTGATTTTACAAAGAGAAGAAGACGCTTTTTTCGATGAAGTTTTAAGCATAGAGTTAAATTATTTGTACCTCCATGGTTTTAAATTTTTAAATAAAATAAATTATTATAGTATTGTGATAAATGAAAGGAATGAAAAAACGTTTATGAATGATATGCTGGTTTTATAGAGAAAGCCAGTCGATTTATATTTAGATGATGTCATTTGAATAAAGTTCATTTGTTTTCGATGAAGTTTTCAAATATAATAAAATATTGTAGTATTATGGTAATTTTAAAAATATTACCGAGGAATGTATCGTATTTTAGAGATGTTTAAACCAGACAATTTATATTTCAATGACGGCATTTGAACGAAGTTCATTTATTTCGATGAAGATTTAAGTTTTCAAATATAATAAATTAATGTAGTATTGTGATAATTTTAGAAATGTTACTGAGGAATATATCGCATTTTAGAGATGTTTAAATAAAATTGCATTGCAGTTAGAAAGTGTTTCATAATCAATGCTTTATGCATGATTGATATTTTTTATTTAATTATTTATTTTTTATTTAAACCTTTTTTCTTTCTTCATTTTATTTCGAAATTCTTTTTCTAAATTATCCTCTAGTTATTCATCCTCTAGTCATTACCAAATTTATAGTTCCCCCCCCCCCAACAATTTTGTCATTCACAATGACCTTTTTCCCTTCTTTACCGAGTTGGACGTATCTGTAAAGATCATTCTATTTTAATACGTAAAACTGTTTGTCTAACCCATATATCTGGAGCTGGCGAAGTGGGGGGGGGGGGGGGGAGCACTTGGGTCGAAAACAAGAATTTTGATATTTTGAGCAATTACAATTTTGATACTTTTAAGAGAACTATTTTTGAATTTAAATTTTTAGTTTTCAGAAAAATTAAATAACTTAATATGGCATCAATCTTGAGTCAAAATCGTCATTTTTAAAGTTCTTTTTAATTCATATTTAGTGTTGTATTCGTCCTAAAACCGCTTTATTTTTGCATAAATTTTGTGCATCTACATACTGAAACAACGCAATTACAATATATTTAAATTTAAATGATCATCCAACTTTGAGTATTTCTACAACGAAGTCTACTTTTCACTTATGGAAAATGTAAACAGCAAAATATGTAGAATGAGTTGTATAAAAATTGCTGCATTTCTTTAACGCAAAATTGTTTAGCTCGGAGTCTGCAACATAGCTGAAATGAATGAAATATTCATTGATTTTACAGAGAGAAGGACGATTTTTTTCTATGAAGTTTTAAGCATAGAATTTAATTACTTGTACCTCCATGGTCTTAAGTTTTTAAATAAAATAAATTATTATAGTAATGTGATGAATGAAATGAATGGAAAAATGTTCATGAATGAAATGTAGCTTTTATAGAGAGAGCCAGACTTATTATATTTCGATGACGTCATTTGAATACATTTCAGTTGTTTTCGATGAAGTTTTCAAATATAATAAATTATTGTAGTATTATGATAATTTTAAAAATATTACCGAGGAATGTATCGAATTTTAGAGAAGTTTAAACCAGGCAATTTATATTTCAATGCCGTCATTTGAATGAAGTTCATTTTTTTCGATGAAATTTTAAGTTTTTAAATATAATAAATTAATGTAGTATTGTGATAATTTTTAAAATATTACCGAGGAATGTATCGCATTTTAGAAATGTTTAAATGAAATTGCATTGAAGTTGTAAAATGTTTCATAATCAATGCTTTACGCATGATTGATCTTTCTTGTTTTCTTTATACTTTTCATTGTTGAGTAAAAGCTTGTGAAAAATAAACCATGGAGATAGATTTTCCATTTAAATTCATGTTTTAAACAATTCAGGTTTTCAGAAAGTGACTAATTAGCACAAAGAATCTTCCACCAAACTCAGAGATAAAGTTTTAATTCACTTTCAAACGATTTTCATACTTTTCGTTTGGATAAACCACGGAGTTACGGAGTAGAACTCCTAGGAAAAAGTTTCATTTTTCATTAATATCTCAACAACCCTTGGTCTTAGAAACTAGCAACTTAGACTAAATTTATGAGGGGTTATTTCAAGGCTATCCACAAAATTTCATTAAATTAGGTTCAGCCGTTCTTCCGTGACGATGAGACAAACAAAAGTTCCGTTTTTTACTAATATCTCGAGAACTCGCAGGTTGTAGAAACTCCAAACATGGACTAAATTTTAAGTGGGGCTATTTCCAGGCTACCCACAAAATTACAAAATTTCATCAAATTCGGTTCAGCCGTTCTCCCATGATGATAGGACAAACAGACAGACAGATTTTCAATTTTATTTATATAGATTTACTTCTACTCATTTCTATTCACTTTCAAAAACCAAATCAAAATAGTATTTATGTTAAATTTTTCGGCAACATAACAATTTAGACCAGACAAACCGGATAAATGACATCCGTATTAAAGGGACTCTTCTGTACTGCATGATGTCAGTCGATTTCATTCATTTGTTTTTCAACTTCTGCCACAGTAAAAAATCTGATATGGGCAGCACATGACTTTCCCTGCAGACTCAAATTCATTTTCACTTTCTTGGTCTCATGATACACTACATTACACTGAGCTAAGCCGATACACTGAGCTTGATTGTCCAAACTGTCACGGGTCACTATTTGAAATTACACCGAATTTGAAGTTTTAATTCAATTTTCATTTGGCGACTGGACGTGTTTCGCAAAAATGCCAAAAGAAAAAAAAATCGCGAGAACGATTTAGTGTAATAAGATTATTCTTTTCATCATCAAAAATTGCGTATTAAACAAGTATTTAATCAATGCATTTAAGCATATTTAGTTTTGACGATTTTTTTAGGTAATGTTTAAAAAACAAGTTGTTCCATTTTTCTTAATGATACGAAAATCTAATCAGCAGCAAGATAGCTTAAAAGTGACGTATCTTATCTACCAAATTTTGTGTAATTCCATCGAATAGTTTTGGGGCTAGAATCGATACGTGCATTATACAGCCACACAGACATATACACAGATTGGCAGACAAACGCACACACAGACGTCAGATTAATAACAGTGGATTCGTGTTCTAGTGTTCACAATATACAGATCCGTCGAAAACTCGAATTCAGATTTTCGGCTTTGTTCCAATACTGTTCCTATACATTACGATGCATTGTAGTATAGGGGAAGTAAAACGCATAAAATATTACATTCTAAAATTGTGCAGTTTTTGTTTTCAGATTTCTTTTTTCGATAACTTTTGATAAATCTACTAGTGAAACCTTTTGAAAACTCATTACAAAATTCAATTAAATAGGTGTCTAAAACGCTTCCGAAAACAGTGATATATCAAACTGAAAACATAATAGAATATAAAGTATAATAAATATGTATTCCATTACTCACCAAAGTTGGGATGGAAAGCGGTCTCATGCAACCAAAGCACAGACTTATGGTCATGCTGACAATAAGGAATGTTTTTTATAGTTTTCCAAAAGAAGTTTTGGTGCATTTGTGCTAGGTACTATAAACTGATTAAAACAGGCCGAGCATAAACGTATCAAAACTGTCTGAAGTGGCTTTGACTTCGTTCTCTTCGATTTGCCTCACGGATCTTTATAGTTCAGCATCTCTATCACTCAGCCATCTGTTTGACAACTATCGAACTTGATTGCTTTAGAAAAGTTAACTGCGTTTGTATTAATACTCGTATAAACAGGGGCAGAAAAACGCCATCATTTCCTACACGATGCCTCAATTTAAGGAATAAGAAACACACTCCAATTTATTCGACGTGCGCAGTTGACTGAATTAATGACGCAGGAGTTGGCTGCAGTTTAAGAATGGAATCGAACGTACATTGATGAAGAATTCACAAATCGTCTCTTTCTCACTTTGCTGTCGTTTTCATCACTGTAATGTAGAATATAAGAAGCAAAGTTAAAAAAAATCGCTTCTACGCGAAATATTTCCTGAATTATGCGATCGATTACGATTAAAATCTTTTCAGGCATTTAGGATTAATCCCGGGAATATTTTGATATAAAGCTTTATCCACAAGACCTACCCGTAGAATAAATGGAATTACGAAAAGTGAATCTGCATGTTTGCCTTGACCGCTTATGATTCCAAATTTAAAATTTACCTAATTTTTTTCACTGCTTTGTTAATTATTATTGGAAAGCAGATTAACTAAATAAACTTCACATCTAGGACGTAAAAACACACATTTTCAGGTTAATACTATGTCAATTTTCTATATTAAAAATATATATATCACAAAATTATATTTTTAGTAGATTTCAACAAGAAAATTTGACTGCCTAAAATAACAATTGTCATAAATTTTCACAAATCAATAAAACTAGTGAAAAAAATGTTGATTTCGACATATAGCTATCAGTAGCGTAGCCTGAGATTTTTGACTAGGGAGGCTGAAAATTTGGCGAAAAATTTGGTATTACAAGTGAAATTTATATTGGAATTCGCATTTTCATAAGTTTTATTTCAATAAGTTTTATTTACTGGTGAATAAAATAAAATAATTTTACATAAAAATGCAAAAAGTGGAAGAAATGCACGAGATTTTCAAATGTTACCTATGTAAGATGAATACATACAATATATAACATCTTAAATGTTTTCCAATTTATAAATTAGATTAATTTTTACAACCATTTTTACTTTACTTATATACATAATGTATAAGGAAAGTATTGTGACGGGGTCGAAAATTCGAATTCGGGTTTTCGACGGGAGAGCACGTTTCAAGCATACCTGATCTCGAATCAAACATTTTTGAAGTGATGTCTGTGTGCGTGTCAGTGAGTCTGTGGAGACGATAACTGACGAACGAATGGACCGATTCGAACCAAATTTGGTAAAAAAATCCCAATCCGTAAACACTGGAAGCTTATTGTTTTTATACGCAATCGAATGTTCAGAACCCCCCTAAATTTTCGAATGAAATTTTGAAAAAATCTTCAAAAAATCAAAACCACTCATAAAGTTACGAAAATAGACATTGCTTATGTAATTTTTCATTAGAAAACGATTGAAATAAATTTTAGAACGCTAACATGAACCGTTCTCGAGATACTGCACATTTTTCAAAAAAATTATCAAAAAGTCATATAAAATTAAAAAAAAATATTTCCTATTGAGAAACATGTTCACTTTTCATATGTAATACCATGCGATAAATTAGATAACATCATTCTCGTGGATCTAGCTCGTTCCATTCATGAAAAAAGATACTTTGTGTAATACTTTTATATTTGAACGTCAATAGTCATTTATCTGCTGTAAGAATAACTTATTCCTTCGTCTATAACGCTTGGCGAGATTTTGGCGACTTTTTTAAATGTTGCCAAATTAACGAAAATCTCGCCAAATGGATAAAAATGACGCTAAATCAATTAAAATGACGACTAATTATCGAAAATTCAATATCTTGGAAAGAATATTAGTATCTACTATAAGAACAACCTATCTTTTTAATGTAAAAGTAGTAAATTCATTACATTATATAAGGAAAGTCATGTGTTGCCCACATCAGATTTTTTTAAATATGAATCCATGGTTGCCCATAGTGAAGGTAAAGGGGGGGGGGGGTGTCACACTCTCTCTTGGACATTCAATATAACAAAGGCGAGCATTAAGCGAGTCGATGTTGTACATCATGTGCTTGAGGAGTTTGCATTCCCCCCCCCCCCCGGAAAAGGTTTTACAGACGCTTATGTATGAAGTAGAAATATATTAGGATATTATTCGCAAGTGATAGAAATAAAATATATTAGTTTTGTAAATATAAACAGCTAGAACTAACAAAATAAAACAATTCAAAGGAGTGCACTGAAAATGGGTGAGAACACTGTAGTAGTCAACAATGTCCTTAAACAATTGTGCATATTAATTATTTACAAATACTATATTTTGAAAACTTAAGAATATCTTAACTACAATATGCTAAAAGTCCGCTAGAAAATTATCAATTACTTTTGTTTAACTGAGATTCTCGTGTAACGTGATTTTTAAAGGGAAATCAGATTTATTCTTTCTAAAACTCCCAAATACGCAAACGAATGCTTCACCATATTATTGTTATGATTACTACTTCACAAACTACTTAAGTTTAATGGTAGTCATTATTAGTGTGTTTCTTCGTCTTGATATTGTTTAAATTTAGGTAAATGTCATATTATTCGTGGAAAATGCCTCATATTGTTTAGTAATACATATGACTTTTTTCTGCGAAGATTAATTAATAGAATCATACTTGACCCAAAATGGCGGATTCATTAGCCTTGCCCAAGAAATTTTCATTCATGAAACGTCACGTCCCATATCCAATCATTGTCTTAAGTTACGCCGTTTATAAAGGGAGGGTTGAAAATAGGGGAAGAAATAGCCACAACTTTCTGGAAGCTATTATAGTTCTAGCTTATCAACCAGGGGAGTTTAACAGGTGGGCGGTTCTAATACCATGCTTATTTGAATGCACGGTAAAGGCTAGATGATTTCAGCTTCTAGATATGCGTTTTATTGGGAAAAATACTTTGAAACGTCTCAGTCTAAGTAAGTAAAGTGTAACAGTTTTCTAAAAAAAAGACATATATATTCGCAAAGTTATTTTAAAAAATATAATAAATAAAAGTATCTTTAAATTAGATTTTAAACAGTAAATGCTCAACTGGTCCTCAATGAACGTTACGCCACTGGTAACTATAATGGCATTTGATATTTGGGAGGAAAAACACGTTTATTCTCCGTTTAAGACCTCCTGAACACATTTCGATTACTTTCGCAAATATATCCATCTGTGTGCGTAATGTATATGTATGCATGCATGCATGTAAGGTGTGGAGACGATAACACAAGAAAAGGTACATACGAGATGCTGTGAAATACTAAGTTTAGATACATTATACAGGTTTGCTATGAAAGTCTTTAAGCACCCCAATAATTTTGTAAGGAAAAGTCCACGAGTGTACACGTTAAACCTATCTATCAGTGACGTAGCGTCTATTGAGGCTAAAAAGCTGAGCCTTCTCAGCTTAAAATCTAATTTAAAGAATTATTTAAACATACTTTATTTATTATAATTTTTTGAATAATTTTGCCAAAATATATGTATTACTTAGAAAAATGTTACATTTCTCTTCCTTAAAGTGACACGATTCAAAGTATTTTTCCCATTAAAAAGCATATTTTAATATTTTAGAAGCTAAAATCAGCCAGCCTTCGTCTTCTATTAGGAGAAACATGGCATTAAGACCACCCATTTATGAAACCCCTCTCCCTATCTGATTAACTAACATGGGAAGCTAGCTTATAAAGGCTTGGCTATTGCTTCCCCACTTTCAACTTTTTATAAACAATGATTGGATGTGAGACGTGACGTTTCATCAATGATGGGTAGGTGAGGGTGGGTAGTGCAAACGTAATGAGTCCTCCATTTTGGGTCAAACATGATTCAATTAATTACTATTTGTAGAAAATAGTCATTATTTGTAATACTAAAGAATTTGCATTTTTCACGAATAACCTAGGATTTACCTAACTTTAAACAATCTCAAGACGAATAAATATACTAATAATGACTACCATTAAGCTTAACTAGTTTGCAAAGTAGACTTAGCTCTTTATATGGGCATCAATATGGCGAAGCATCCGTTTGCGTATTTGGGAATTTTAGAATGAATAAGTTTCATTTCCAGTTAAAATCCCCTGTTAGACGAGAATCTCAGTTAATAAAAGTGTTTGATAGTTAGTTTTTTTAGCGGATTCTTAGCATATTATAATTATAAGATATTTTTACGTTTTCATAGTACAGTATTTGAAAATAACTAATAAGCAATATTGTTTAGGGGCATTGTTGACTACAGTGATTTTCAATTAAGCTTATGTTCCAGATTTCTCACAAATCTTTAGCGCACTTTTTCATACATGAGCGCATGTAGAACGTTTTTCGGAAAGGGTTGTTGAGGACCCAGACCGTCCGACTCATCCTGAGGACTTGAGCAACTATTTGGATGGCCGGGTCGGAAAGGGGTGTGTTGTTGTTGTTGAGACCCAGACCGTCCGACCTACCAGAAAGGTGTAAGGTAACTGTTTGGACGGCCGGGAAGTGCCACCCAATTTGGACCGGAACCCAGTGGGGGAGGCATCCACAGGGACCGTACCCTCCTTCCCCTACCACCAACCTCTCGGAAGGACTTACGGACCCACATGTTTAACGTGATCGTACTCCGCGTGAACAAGGCGGCAGTTTTGGCAGTGGCTGGAATCGAGCCCGGGCCTACCGAGTGCAACTCCAGCGCGCTAACCAATGGGCTACCGCGCCCCGGAAAGGGGTGTTGAAGACCCAGACCGTCCGGCTCGCCCTGAGGGCTTGAGCAACCATTTGGACGGCCGGCCGGAAAGGGGTGTGTAAACTCAAGAATAAAATGTATAACATCGTCTAGATTGATGCTCGCCTTTGTTATCTTGAATATCGAAGGGGGAAAGTGTCCTCCCCTATGAACGACCATGACTTCATATTTAATAAAATGGTTGTAAAAGTTCAACTAATTTAGAAACAAGCAAACATATAAAATGTTACACTTTGCATGTATGTATCTTACATAGGTAATATATAATAAAATATTGAGCATTTCATTCACTCTTAGCATTTTTATGTTAAATTATTTTACTCACCAAGGAAATAAAACTTATTGAAAGTGCGAATTCCAATATAAATTCACTTATCATACTTTACCAAGTTAAAATGGCAATCGCTTAGCCTCCCCAGTCAAGAATATCACTCTACGCTACTGCTATCTATAGTAAAGTAACCATACTTGAATAAAAGTTATTACAGCGCCCCTAGCGAAAAATTTAAAAAATTAGGATAACGAACTCAACAACAAAGCATGATCGGCGAAAATAGTCTATTAAAAATTTGTAGAGCATTGGCTACAAAAGACATTTATTTCATATAATCGGGTTATTGGTGAATTGCTGTTCTCTTCAGGAATAATACAATAAACACATGAACAGAAATCTAGTGTAGAGCCTGTTTTAAATGCCCTCCGTCACAGACAATGTTTATTAACCTTTTGCATGGACGCCAATGCTTGCAAAGGGGGATCAAACTGTTTGGGATAGGGTATGTCAAATACCTGTCTTTTTGAGAGGTTCTTCGTTTGGGAATGACGCTGTCCCACCCGTAAGCAAAAGGTTAAAATTCCAGAAACAATATGAACACTTTGACAAACATTCCAGGTAACTATATGATACAACTTTGATTTTGATATGATACAACTTTCTGGCAGATATTTATTCCCTTTTATATACGCGTTTAAGTCATTCCTGGTGTCGATTGCTACTCATTATATGTTTTACAACTTTGTAATTGGCTTATTTCATCTATTTCGCTTTGTTGCCAAGTTAATTAGCCTAACTTCTTAAATTATCTGCTAGGGACGCTGAAATAACTTTTATTCGAGCGAGTATGGTCACTTATTGGTAAATCAAACGTGTATACTTGTGAACCTTTCCTTTCAAAATTAGTGGGGACATTCCTTGGAACCCTGCATGAAAACTAAAACTAAATAGAATATATTTCGTCATTCGCATGATTAGAACTCGAATTATTTAAAATTTTCATAATATTATATTTCATGAAGAATCATAATTCCTAGATAAGATAGTTTGGTTCTTTTAGATGCCTTTGTGGTGGATGGTTGTTGTTGTTGAGACCCAGACCGTCCGACCTACCAGAAAGGTGTAAGGTAACCGTTGTGGTGGATGGTATATAGTTTGAATATTACGACATGTAAATGACATTAAAATGGTGTATATTAACACAAATCAGTCAAATATATCTGCTAATTCATAGGCGTCACTGTACTGTTACCAACTTAAAAACAGGAACTTTTGAAGAATTTAAAAAAAAAAACATTTCAGGAAATTTTTAAATTAAATTGCGATTGGAAATTCATAAAAAGTGCAAAAATATTTTTTTTTATTCTCGTACAGATTATGACAGTAGTGGATGTAAATAATATTTAGAATTAATGAATGATACAAGTGATATAAGTGGATTGAATGAAAAAGTCGTATATGTCGTAAAAAAAGTCGTAAATATACATGAAAGTCGTAAATATATAAAGTCGTAAATATACGAAAGTCGTAAATATACATGAAAATGTCGAGTGCGGCTCTTTTATAAGCTTATGAAAGTCTGACCTCAACGTCTTTCCACTTAAAACTTCCTAAATACTTAATCTACAATTTTCTCTTGGCCCTTTTACGTGATTCCTACCCTCTCCCACATTGCAAGGTTCCGTGGTATGATAGTTTAGAGTCCCGGGACATGGAAGTCCTAATTTAGAGTACTGGGTAGTTCCACCCCTGACGCCATCCAAATATGCAGGAGCACAACTTTTCATAAAATCTTACCAACGCTCTTGAGGCACACAACAACCCAAAAACAAATCAGTAGTTTTCGCGCAATATATCCATTGGAGAACCCACACAGGACAGATATGCAAACGGTGGCATTTAAATTGTTCCTTCCAGGATGTACCGTAATCTTGACATTCACTCTAGCGGCAATCGGTAGTAAGCTTTTTCAAACGACATCAAGGCGAATCGAATCAAGCCTCGAAATATTCAATTGCCCTATGAGCGAAAACAAAAGACAAGAGGATAATAAGATCGGTCACAAACTATCATCTTTTGGTAGACCGCGCCCTGTCAACAGTTGCTTCCTCAACGGCTGACTGACTGAATTACTTCAAGAGAAAGACAGGAAATTTTGATCTCGATGTGGATGTATTAAATTTGTAACACGGGGGATATGCATCAGATGTGTTACATCAAGGGAAAAGGTTTTTATTCAAAGAAAGTTGAAGGAGGAAAGAGAACAAATATATGATATGTTCGATGCGTAACTTTCCCTACAAATAAAGAAATTGATGTGGATGTGTTGAATTTTTTAACTCACGGGAAATGCATCAGATGCATTATAACAAGAGAAAAAGTTTTTATTCGACGAAAGTTGAAGGAGGAATAAGTACAAAAATATGATATGTCCAACACGTGACTTTCCCTACAAATAAAGATATTTTGATAGTGTGGGAAAACTATAACACATATGAAAATTTTCTTATAACTCGATCTTGCTGAAAATGAACTGATCAACCAATTTCACTGTTACCGCTTAAAATAGGCGCACCCAATTTTATGAAAATCGTTCGATTCTTCCGAGAGATGTCAATCGGTGTATGATCTGCCGAAAAGGTGAAATTTCTAATACCTCGAGAACGGCATAAACAAATACAACTTTATAAACCTCAAAATAAACTCATAAGCAAAGACGAACATTTAGTTTTGATTAAAAATACTTACCAAGTATTTACTTATTTGTTACTAGTTATCATATTTAATATTTTATGATATTTTTTTCCTTTAGATCTCAAACGTACAATAAAACGAAAAAAAAAACATGTTAATATTCTGTAAATTGTATCATGCGCTCCCTAAATAAAAAAATAGATATGATTATTTTAATGAAAAGAAATATCAATATTATTTTAGAGAAAAAAATATTCGAGAAATTCAGAGCTTTTTCCTGATCCGAGCACCTCGAAAATCAATAGACTGCTGTCATTTATCAATTGAAATAATTTCACTAAAATCCATTTTATTTGTTCAATTTGTAAGGTATCGTGCTCACGCTATACACAAGCAAACAACACAGACATGATTTTTAAGGGGAATGTGAACATTCAAAACGAATTTCTCCATTTTTACAGCAATTTCGATATAATTTTGCACAAAAAAGTATATATGACGTCTATATGTATAAGATATAAAAAATATTTAGTTGATATATCATTTAATTTTTAAATATAATTTGATTTATTATCAATTTCGTTGCATATCATGTAGAACGGCACATTGGATTTAATTCCGTTGCTGAGCAACATCATATACTTTTCTTCAAATAAATTTGCTGGAAAAGTATCATCAGCATAATGCTATCTCTATGGAAGGTTCGTTTTTTCATTAATATCTCGACAACTTCTGGTCCTAGAAACTCGAAAAATGGATTAAATTTTAAGTTAGGTGATTTCAAGGCTATACCCACAAAGTTTTATGAAATTCGGTTCAGCAATGATTTGTGATGATAAGACAAACACACATACGTACAAACAGATTTTCATTTTTATTTATATAGATATTACTAGCAGCATACCCGTTCTTCGTACGGAGTATATAATATAAAGAAACTTGAAATTCATAATCATGCCCAAATTCTTATAGTATACTAAATGACATGTTTAATCAAAATATTCTGTTAAAATATTTAATATAATGCTCCTAAAAAGAAGTTTAAGAATCTCTGTTCTCGCTATATAAAATTATCTTCATGGACATATCTGAAGAATAAAACATCTTGCACCCCTTATGTAAGCAAATATAAAAAAAAATATGGAATTGAATCTATATATGCAAAATAAAAGCGTTAAAATTGTATGGGACCCGTACTAATTATATACGCGAATATTAGAAAATATAACCTGTATTAGTAGATTACATGTATAAATTGAAAATACCAATAAACCCGTAATCTTTAAATCTGAAGACAGTCATTTATTCCAATATATGTCAAAATTAAAGTGCTAAAATTATATGGGAAGATATACACGTACTACTTATAATGTCCGATTATTAGTAGAAGACTACCCGTTTTGCAATATGAGTCACAAATGTTTTTTGGTAAAATACAACAGACGACGTAATAAATTGAATATATAATTAATCCCCTTAATCTTCATACCAGAAGACTGTACTTGATTCCAATATATATGCCAATATATGTCAAAATATATGCCAATATACCTGTACTACTTATATTCTCGTAGGTTAGAAGATATACCCGTGCATTCCTAGAAGATTACTCGTACAACGTACAATATGCGTGTGTCAGCAATTTTTGCCGCAATAAAACAATGGCGTAATAACTTAAAAATATCAATAATCCCTGAATCAATAATTCCGGAAAATATCAATAATAATAATGTTTAAACCTGAAGAGTATAATTGATATTATCCAGTCCAAAATGAAATGGCAATGAAATTTATTTTATATACATATCTTCATTATTCAAATCGGAAAGGATTTAATAAAAATCGTCTGCCGCATAAACACATTGGATTTAAATCCGTTGCTAAGCGACATGATATCATTTGCTTCAAATAAATTGGTAGAAAAAATATCGTCTAAATAGTTATATTTCTATGGAACATTTGGCGACAGTTTCGTCAAATTAGCGACATTTTAAAAAATCGCCAAATTTATCGCCAAGTGGGACTGTAGAACTGACAGTTCCACTTTGCGACAAATTGACGAAATATCATCACAATACTATCCCCTAACAAAAAACAATTAATATCATTTATGTAGCGCAATTTTATCAATTTCAAGATATTTTTATAGATTTGAAAGCATTTTTATCAATTTGGTGACATTTTAAAAATTCGCTAAATGTATTACTAAGTAGGATGGTTGGTCTGACAGATAAATGGTAACCAAACATCATTTCAGTACTCTCTTCTAACAAAACAAAAAAAAATTTCATTGATATGTAGAAGACCCAAGCCACACGACCAACCCGAAAGTTTATGGCAGCTGTTTGTGTGTCGTTTATATCAATTTGGCGACATTTCCGTCAATTTGGCAAAGTTTAAGAAAAGTTGTCAAATTAGCGATATCCCTCCAAATTCGTAGCTTTGAATTTGCAGATCTGAATGAAACATTCTTATCCCGTTTCAATATACTAAATGAAAACACTACAATTGTATAAGAAGATATACCCGCTCTACTCTTTTTCTGTTTCAACAATCGGCTATATGAATTTATTGGCTAAACACAATATATGAGTTTAGTAGCTAAATACGATATAAGCTTGAAAACTCTTTGCCAAAATAAATGAAATTGATGTACGCGGTCAGCAATTAATATAATTAAAAGAAAAATCAAACCGTCCATTCATAAGATATACTTTTATATCCATTTATCCATTTATTTATTATTTAAATCGAAAAAAAATAATAAAAACATTAACAAACACATTTAATTTAATTGCGATGCCGAGCAACATGATATATCCTCCTAAAATGTTAAAATTTATTAACCACTAACAGCACACCCGTTATTCGTACGGAGTGTATAATTTAAAGAAACTTAAAGTTCGCAATCATGTGCAAATTCTGTTAAAATATTAAATTTATTGCTCCTAAAGAGAAGTTTAAGAATATATGTTCTCACTATTCAAAATTATCTTCACGATCAGATCTGAAGAATAAAACATCCTGCCCCCTTTTGTAAGCAAATTTACAGAAGAAAAAATAGGAATTGAATGAATATATGCAACCCCGTACTAATTATATTGTCGCAGATCAGAAAATATGCCAATGTGTTAGTAGAAGATTACCCGTATTACAATATGCGTCTCAAAAATATTTGCCAAAATAAAAGAGATGACGTAATAAATTGAAAACATCAATAATATCCGTACTCTTTATACCAGAAGGTCGTAAATGATTCCAATATATGCCAATATATATCAAAACATATGTCAATATACCTGTACTACTTATATTCTCGTAGATTAAAAGATATACACGTGTATTTGTAGAAGATTCGTACAACATACAATATATGAGTTTAAACAATTTTTGTCATAATAAAACAATTGCATAATAACTTGAAAATATCAATAATCCTTGAATCAATAATCCCCGAAAATATAAATAATAATAATTTTTAAACCTGAAGACCGTAATTGATATTATCCAGTCAAAAATGCTATAAGAAAAATCAAATCGTTCTTTTCTAAAATATATTTTTATATCCATTTATTTATTATTCAAATCGAAAAAATAATTATTAAAATTAACAGAGAGATTTAATTTAATTGCGTTTCTGAGTAACGTGATATAAGATAGAATCTTATAACATGTTAAATATGTCATGTCTTATAACATAAACTGCGAAATTAAATAACGATTTTGATTTCTCTATACTTCTCATTGTTCTGTAAAAGTTTGTTTTAAATAAACCATGAACCATGGAGATAGATTTCCCCTTTAAATCATGTTTCAAACAATTCATGTTTTCAGAAAGTGACTAATTAACGCAAAAAATCTCCCATCAAACTCAGAGATTAAATTTTAATTCACTTTCAAACGATTTTCAAGCTTTTCGTTTGGATAAACCACGGAGTTAGGGAGTAGAACTCCTAGGAAAAAGTTCCGTTTTTCATTAATATCTCGACAACCCCAGGTCTTAGAAACTCGAAACTTGGACAAATGTTATGGGGAGATATTTCAAGGCTATTCACCAAATTTCATTAAATTCGGTTCAGCCGTTTTTCCGTGATGATGAGACAAACGAAAATTTCGTTTTTTACTAATATCTCGAGAACCACTGGTCGTAGAAACTCAAAACACGGATATAATTTTAAGTGGGGCTATTTCTGGGCTACCCACAAAATTTCATCAAATTCGGTTCAGCCGTTCTCCCGTGATGGTGTGACAAACAGACAGACAGACAGACAGACAGACAGACAGACAGACAGACAGACAGATTTTCATTTTTATTTATATAGATTGTATAAAGATGTATAGCAAGCTTCGAGCCGATGTATAAAAAATAATTATTTTGTATGAACAGTAACAGCGCAAAATCACATTTTGAGAGAACAAGCTTTAAGGGTAAAAGGAGCCTTATAAAAATTCCTTGTAAACAAAATTTTAAAACTTGATTTTCTTGACTGAAACTACTAAATATATCAAAATCGAAAATTTTTTCAGCGAACTTAAAAAGTATTATTTGGAGCATCTGAATATGTAAAAATCTAAACTTCGTGATTTGGGTCATATTTTTTATATTTTAAACGCCAACGGTCAAACGTCATTGTGAAAAATGGCGATTCATATTCAAGGATACTCAAAACATCCATCAAAATTCACGAGTCAGATAATCCCTGCAAAATAGCCTATTTTTGATTTCGTGGACAAAGCAATTCCAAAAATCTTATATGTCCAACACCCCTAAAAATTAACGAATTTCGATTTTGTTGAGGAAAATACACATTAAAGTTTTCTTATTACTAGATCTCGCTGAAACCCAATAAACTTATTGCTGTTACCGAAAAAAATGAGCATACTTAATTTTATGTATAATTAGTTTAATTATTTCCTGAGATATCGCGTTCTTTGTGAAAGAGTAAAATTTCCCATCTCGAAAACGGCTCGTGATAACTACTAAACAACAGTGGCCATGTGTTTTGAGTTAAATGTACTTGCATAGATAGCATTTTGTAATTTGATAACAGTGAAATTATTAAAATTTTTATAATTTTCTTCATTTTAAATCAAAAACGAGTAATATCACAAAAACAGTGTTGATTATCGCTCTATAAGTTTTATGTCATTCGCTTTGAAATATAAAAAAAAAATTACATATAAAATATCCATTTTCACAATAAATTTTAACAACTTTATATTTATAATTTCTTTTTTCAATTTTAGATCCAAAGCATAAAATTTCTCGAGAATAGATCATGTTAGTGTCATTCCTACTGATGGCATTCACTATTAAATAAATAAAATAAAAAATCACAAATAAAAAATATCTACTTTCGTAAATAAAAAATATCTACTTTCGTAAATAAAAAATATCTACTTTCATAAGATTGTTTTTTTCGTTTAATAAAAATATCTACTTTCGTAAGATCTGCACACGTAAACGTTTCCGATTTTCGAAAAAGTTAACTGCCTTCATATGGTTCGTTCATCCTGAAAACCTCTGAAATTCACAGATTGAAATAATCATATCAAATTTCATTCGATTTTATCTATTTTTTTTTCGAAGCTAGGGTTTCTGCCCCCTGTTCGCTACGCTTCGCCAACCTCTTCGGGAGGCTTCGCCTCCTACTCGCTGCGCTCGCAGGGCTTGCTTCATACATATCTTTCCTTAAAATTCTACTTTCAAAAATCTGTTTTTCTGTCCCCACCTATTTTCCGCAGGAGATAAAAACATGGGTTTTCTTTAGCCCGGAGAATCCAAAAACTGATTTCCTTGATCCTGAGCTCGCTTCGAAAGCTATTTCATGCCAAACTAAAGTTTAAATCTATAAACGGTTTATTCCACAGTGTTACTCTATTATTTCTATCTATTTTTGCGGTACAGATGAATCTCCAGACTAGCCGATACGAAAAAACAAATTTCACTTCAGAAGTGCATAAAAAGTAAAATATCTCAAAAACTACATCGAAATTAAAAAATCTGATGTGGGCAGCTCATGACTTTCCCTGCAGACTTATATTAACGTTCTCTTTATTACTTTCCTTATATACATAATGTATAAGGAAAGTATTGTGACGGGGTCGAAAATTCGAATTCGAGTTTTCGACGAGAGAGCACGTTTCAAGCATCCCTGATCACGAATCAAACATTTTTGAAGTGATGTCTGTGTGTGTGTGTGTGTGTGTGTCAGTGAGTCTGCGGAGACGATAACTGACGAACGAATAGACCGATTCGAACCAAATTTGGCACAAAAATCACAATCCGTAAACACTGGAAGCCTATTGTTTTTATACGTAATCGAATGTTCAGAACCCCCCTAAATTTTCGAATGAAATTTCGAAAAAATCGTCAAAAAATCAAAACCACTCATAAAGTTACGCAAATAGGCATTTCTCATGTAATTTTTCATTAGAAAACGATTGGCATAAATTTTAGAAAGCTAACATGAATCGTTCTCGAGATATTGTACATTTTTCAAAAAAATTATGAAAAAGTCACATAAAAAAAAAATTCCTATTGAGAAACATGTTCACTTTTCATATGTAATACCATGCGCTAAATTGAGTGACATCATTCTCGTGGATCTAGCTCGTTCCATTCATGAAAAAATATACTTTGAATAATACTTTTGTATTTGAACGCCAATAGTCATTTATCTGCTGTAAGAATAACTTTTTCTTAGTGCATAACGCTTGGCGAGATTTTGGCGACTAATTTGGCGGAATGTCGCCAACTTGGCGACTTTTTTGAAATGTTGCCAAATTAATGAAAATCTCGCCAAATGGATAAAAATGATGCTAAATCAATGAAAATGACGACTAATTGTCGAAAATTCAATATCTTGGAAAGAATATTAGTATCTACTATAAAAAAAACCTATTTTTTACTGTAAAAGTAGTAAATTCATTACATTATATAAGGAAAGTCATGTGTTGCCCACATCAGATTTTTTTAATTAAATTTATTTCACTTTTAATTCAATTTTCGTTCTCATTCGGTAACCGGACTTATTTTCAAAGGTGGCGTAGAGAAAATACGGAAAACTAAAATATCTCGAGAACGGCTAGTCCTAGTGTAATGGGGTTGGTCTTATTATTTTCGTCGTTAAAAATTACGTATTAAACGAGCATTTAATGGATATATTTGAGTATACCTAGTTCTTTAGTTTAGATTTTGACGATTTTTGCGGGCCATTTTGCAAAAAAAGGCAGGTTATTTTTTCCGAATCGTACTAAAATCTAATTAACACCAGGGTAACCCACAAGTGACTCAACTACCGAATTTTGTGAAATTCAGTCCATTAGTTTTTCAGTTAGAGTGGATACAAGCTTTTGCGGGCCATTTCGCAAAAAAAAGCGGGCTCTTTTATTCCGAATCGTACCCAAAACTAATCAGCACCAGACTCGCTCACAAGTGACTTACCTACCAAATTTTGTGAAATTCGGTCCATTAGTTTTTTAGTTAGAGTGGATACAAAATCTGCACAGACAGACAGACAGACACACAAACAGACGTCACGCTAAAAATGTTTTTTTCGTATTCTAGAGGTCTTGAAACGTGTAGATCCCTCGAAAACTCGAGTTGCGATTTTCGACATGATTCCAATACTTTCCCTATACATTACCATGCACTGCAGGGAAAGTAAAAAGAGGCTCCGTCCTGCAAAAATTCACCCATGTAGGTACCTGTCTGCAAAAATTTGTGGTCTTGTTATTGTTTGTCTATCCAGGACGCGAACTCGCAACTCAAATATTTTGTCTTTGACATTACATATTTCTTAAACTACAATATATATCAAAAAACAAGAAAGATCAATCATGCTTAAAGCATTGATTATGAAACACTTTCCAACTTCAATGCAATTTTATTTAAACATCTCTAAAATGCAATACATTCCTAAATAATATTTTAAAACTTATCACAATACTACATTAATTTATTATATATGAAAACGTAAACCTTCATCGAAATAAATGAACTTCATTCAAATGACGGCATTGAAATATAAATTGCCTGGTTTAAACATCTCTAAAATGCGATACATTCCTCGGTAATATTTTTAAAATCATCATAATACTACAATAATTTATTATATTTGAAAACTGCATCGAAAACAACTGACATTCATTCAAATGACGTCATAGAAAAAATAACACTCCTAGCTCTCTCTATAAAAGCAGCATTTCATTTATAACATTTTCCTATTCATTTCATTTATCACAGTACTAAAATAATTTATTTTATTTAAAAACTTAAGCCCATGGAGCTACAAGTAATTAAACTCTATGCTTAAAACTTCATCGAAAAAAATCGTCCATCTCTCTGTAAAATCAATGAATATATCATTCATATCAGCTATGCAGACTCCATGAGCTAAATACTTTTGCGTTAAAAAAATACAGCAATTCTTATATAACTCATCCTACATATTTTGATGTTTACATTTTACATAACTGAAAAATAGGCTTCGTTGTAGAAATAATCAAATTTGGATGATCATTTAAACTCAAGTATATTGTCATTGCGTTGTTTCAGTATGTAGATGCACAGAATTTAAGCAAAAATAAAGCGGTTTTAGGACGAATACGACACTCAATATGAATTAAAAGGAACTTTAAAAATCACGATTTTGAGACAAGATGGATGCCATATTTTATTTTGAAGTGGGTCACGTGATCTTTTCATATCATGGTCACGTGACCGTTTTATATAAGAGGTGTAATTATTATTTTAAATTTTATTTAAAAAACTACTAAATATATTTTGCTGAAATTTTTTTTATATATTTTATGGAAGAATTTGAATATTACCTAGCATTTTCGAAGCAATTTGTGAATTTTAAATCCGCCTAAAAAATGTTTGAAAAATTAGGTCCCATAGGGCTCAATGTATTTCATTTTTTCAACCCGGGTTCAATGTATTTCATTTTTTCAACCCGGGTTCAATCCAAAACTAATTGGGTGATATTATACATTTATATTGCCATAGGTCATACAGACCGTATGAACAACATACTAAAATTTCATTTGGATTAAATCATTTTAACGGCAGTTATCGTGCTAACGGACAGACAGACAGACAGACAGAATGAACAAAGTCATAAACAACTTTTCAACTTTGTCGTAAAGTGTTAAAAAGTCATAGGTAGCCCCCATCAGAGTTTTTCAATGATATCAGTTTGTCTGTTTACTTATGGACACTACATATCTCTTTCTATATTAAAAACAAGAAAGATCAATCATGCTTAAAGCATTGATTATGCAACACTTTCTAACTTCAATGCAATTTTACTTAAACAAGTCTAAAATGCAATACATTCCTCGGTAATATTTAAAAACTTATCACAATACTACATTAATTTATTATATTTGAAAACTTAAAACTTCATCGAAAAAAATGAACTTCGTTCAAATGACGGCATTGAAATATAAATTGCCTGGTTTAAACATCTCTAAAATGCGATACATTCCTCGGAAATATTTTTAAAATTATCATAATGCTACGATAATTTATTGTATTTGAAAACTTCATCGAAAACAACTTAAATTCATTCAAATGACATCATAGAAAAAATAACACGCCTGGATCTCTGTATAAAAACAGCATTTCATTCATAACATTTTCCCATTCATTTCATTCTTCACAATACTATAATAATTTATTTTGTTTAAAAATTAAGACCATGGAGCTACAAGTAATTAAACTTTATGTTTAAAACTTCATCGAAAAAAATCGTCCTTCTCTTTGTAAAATCAATGAATATTTCATTCATATCAGCTATGCAGACTCCATGCGCTAAATACTTTTGTGTTAAAGAAATACAGCAATTCTAATACGACTCACTCTACATATTTTGCTGTTTACATTTTACATAAGTAAAAAACAGGCTTCGTTGAAGAAATAATCAAATTTGGATGATCATTTAAACTCAAATATATTGTAATTGCGTTGTTTCAGTATGTAGATGCACAGAATTTAAGTAAAAATAAAGTGGTTTTAGGACGGATACAACACTCAATATACCTTTCTGGTAGGTCGGACGGTCTGGGTCTCAACAACAACAACACTCAATATGAATTAAAAAGAGCTTAAAAAATCACGATTTTCAGACAAGATGGATGCCATATATCATTTTGAAGTGGGTCATGTGATCTTTTCATATCATGGTCACGTGATCGCTTCATATAAGAGATGTAATTATTATTTTAATTTTTTTTTAAAAACTACTGAATATATTTCGCTGAATTTTTTGTTATATATTTTATGGAACAATTTGAATATTACCTAAAATTTTCGAAGCAATTTGTGAATTTTAAATCCGCTTAAAAAATGTTTGAAAAATTAGGTCCCATAGGGTTCAATGTATTTCATTTTTTCAACCCGGATTCAATTCAAAACTAATTGGGTGATATTATTCATTTATATTCCTATAGGTCCTACAGACCGTCTGAACAACATACTAAAATTTCATTTTGATTAAGTCATTTTCACGGCAGTTATCGTGCTAACGGACAGACAGACAGACAGAATGAATGAACAAAGTCATAAACACTTTTCAACTATGTTGTAAAGTGTTAAAAACGGTTTGTTTCAGCGTATTTCTCAGCACTTTTCTACAAGTGTACGAAATTTCATATTTTTATACGCAATAGTTTTTGCGGTATGAAGCTAAGAATATCGAGAAACGAGAAATTTGTCAAACAGAGGCGAGGGATACTTTTTAACACTTTACAACAAAGTTGAAAAAGTTGAAAAGTGTTTATGACTTTGTTCATTCATTCTGTCTGTCTGTCTGTCCGTTAGCACGATAACTGCCGTAAAAATGACTTAATCAAAATGAAATTTTAGTATGTTGTTCAGACGATCTGTAGGACCTAT
Source organism: Amaurobius ferox (assembly GCA_951213105.1). Taxonomy (NCBI): domain Eukaryota; kingdom Metazoa; phylum Arthropoda; class Arachnida; order Araneae; family Amaurobiidae; genus Amaurobius; species Amaurobius ferox. The sequence continues at coordinate 139,551,877 of OX578138.1, read as the reverse complement.
GGGAATATAAATGAATAATATCATCCAATTAGTTTTGGATTGAACCCTATGGGACCTAATTTTTCAAACATTTTTTAAACGGATTTAAAATGCACAAATTGCTTCGAAAATTTTAGGTAATATTCAAATTTTTCCATAAAACATATAACAAAAAATACAGCGAAATATATTCAGTAGTTTTTTAAATAAAATTTAAAATAATAATTATACCTCTTATATGAAGCGATCGCGTGACCATGATATGAAACGATCACATGACCCACTTCAAAATGATATATGGCATCCATCTTGTCTCAAAATCGTGATTTTTAAAGCTCTTTTTAATTCATATTGAGTGTTGTATTCGTCCTAAAACCACTTTATTTTTGCTTAAATTCTGTGTATCTACATACTGAAACAACGCCATTACAATATATTTGAGTTTAAATGATCATCCAAATTTTATTTTTTCTACAACGAAGCCTATATTTCAGTTATGTAAAATGTAAACAGCAAAATATGTAGAATGAGTTGTATAAGAATTGCTGTATTTCTTTAACTTAAAATTATTTAGCTCATGGAGTCTGCATAACTGATATGAATGAAATATTCATTGATTTTACAGAGAGAAGGACGATATTTTTCGATGAAATTTTAAGCATAGAGTTTAATTACTTGTAGCTCCATGGTCTTAATTTTTAAATAAAATAAATTATTATAGTATTGTGGTGAATGAAATGAATGGAAAATTGTTAATGAATGAAATGCTGCTTTTATAGAGAGAGCCAGGCGTGTTATCTTTTCTATGACGTCATTTGAATGAATTTCAGTTGTTTACGATGAAGTTTTCAAATATAATAAATTATCGTAGTATTATGATAATTTTAAAAATATTTCCAAATAATGTATTGCATTTTAGAGATGTTTAAACTATGCAATTTATGTTTCAATGCCGTCATTTGAATGAAGTTCATTTTTTTCGATGAAGGTTTAAGTTTTCAAATATAATAAATTAATGTAGTATTGTGATAAGTTTTAAAATATTACTGAGGAATGTATTGCATTTTAGAGATGTTTAAATAAAATTGCATTGAAGTTGGAAAGTGTTTCATAATCAATGCTTTAAGCATGATTGATCTTTCTTGTTTCTACATAATGCAATGAAACTTTGCTTCTTCCGCAGTGAAATAATCCTGAACAAGATTCACGGTACAATGTTTTTGGCATTGAATTCACACCACGTAATCGAAATTGGGCTTTTTTCCCAACATATGAGTACAAGCAGAATGACTTATTCATACTCACTCTAAAATCCTCATCAAGATATAATATACAGTTAATTAATATCCCGTGAATTCAATACACAAAACTATTTTTAAAAAATATCTTCTCTCGTAAATGAGACGAACTAGATTCACGAGAATGGTGTTAACAGATTTATTGCACAATATTTCATATAGAAAGTGAATGTTCAATGGTACTTGCTAATCCCCCCCCACACCCCCTCAAACAGAAAAAAAAGTGCAGTATTTTGAAAATCGTTCCTGCTAGTGGTCTAAAGTTTGCGCTATTAATGTTCTAACGAAACATTACATATGAGGTGACTATTTATTTAACAGTATATGATTTTAATGATTTTTTTTTTTCAAAAATTCATGCGAAAATCGTACATCGTTGTTCTAAAGTTTGTTTCATTCGTTTTCTAATGAATACTTATATATGAAATGATTATTTATTGAACATTATTGAAGATCTTGATTTTTGATGGCTTTTTTTTTTTTTTTTTTTTAAATGCATAACTGGTGCATAACTATACATAACTATGCATAACTCTTGCTTATACACTAGCAAAAGGCATAATATTTTTTTTTATTTTCATTCAAATTTATAATAACTAAATGCGTATCAGGAATGACAAGTAATAAATAGACTCATCAAAAATGAGTCATAATATTGTGTTTTCACTTGCTGTTGATAGAAAAGTTCCAAAACTTCAAATAAATATAGAAAAAACTCTAAATACTGTTCTTAGCAGACTAAAACTCCCACCCACTGACTTCAACACCCATTTATTTCCATTATTTACGTTTCTTACTGGTGTAATTAGGAGATAAAAACTCAACTCATCATAGCGGGACAATGACAGAAATGACAAATTTTCATTTATAAGAAGTCAAAAGTACAATTAATATTATTGAAAAATACTTTATTGTTTAAGAACATAAAGAACATTAAGAACAGATTGTATTCGAAACAAATACCTCAAAAATATCTAAATTATTTATTATTATTATTTCAAAGTCCAGGAGACGCAGAATTGGAAAATTATCAGACACCCAGCCATATGAAAATGTTAGAAAATCTAGTGGAAACTTACACACCAGATAATTTTAAATATTTGTTTATCACATTTTTTATTATTCTGGGTGTAGTTTTGTTTCCAATTTGTCTGTGTAGCTGGATGCTTCTATTCTCCTTCATTAGCACCAAGTTAATTATGTCTTAGAGCAACTCGCTTCCTAATTCCATACGTATAACACTTTGGCTTGTAGCACAGTGTGGAATTGATCCGCGAAGTGACCTTCTTAATTATGTATCAGCCTCATCAACACATTCGACGACGGGGTAAGCAAGCGCATTAACGGTTTCTAGGAACTTGCATTAATTGTTTCGCTTCACAAATTTAGTTTTGTGAACTAGCAAAATCCAAATAAATAAGCATTGAGTGCGAATCTACATTCAACTTTCTAATGCAATCAATATTTCGTAGTTTCTTTTACATCCCAATCATTATGGGGGGAAAAAAAACAATTGTTCCTATACGTCACAGACATGCACAGCACACACAGACGGACATATTTCCAAAAGTGTTCGAAATGGATTCAGGTCTTGAAACGTAATTATCCGTCAAAACTTCAAGTTTTCGGGAAAACAATACTTTATCTATGCAATAGAAAGTAAAAATATCCATTTTTTTTTTTTTCAGATTTTATACCAAGCAATTATTTTTAAATATTTCGTAAAATATTTTTAAAAGTTTACTTTTTCCGAGTTGGCAACAGCTTAGTGGTGTAGATGAATTGGATGCATTTAGTTTATCTGTGTTAATATAAATTATTTTGAAACCATTAATATCCATAGTTTAGTTCCCATTTTCAATTTCCCCATGTATTGTACACTGTATTGTTCCGGGAATTACAGTTGTTTGCCATAGAAAATAATGTAATGAAAATCTTACATGTTAGATAATTCAAGTTATAATTACACGAATTGCTAATTATTCTATATAGTTTTAAGGTTTTACATAATGTATCTGTACATAAAATTTCATGACAGCACGTGCATGCGTTCATAAGTTATCGTATCCACACCTCACAGGCTACATACCCGTACGGACGGACATATATTTTAAAAATTCCTCCAGGAGTGTGCTTAACTGTCAAAATCTCGAATTCGAAAATTTTTTAAGTAAATAATTCTTTTCAATCTTATATAATAAAGGATAATGTCTGTGTGTGGGGGGGAGGGGGGTTGTAGCGTAAAATCTAAACGCCGTACGGCCATGAAATTTGGTAAACAAATACGTAAAAGTGCACCTGGACATTATTTTTTTTTTATTTGCAATTAGTTTTTTAGTTATCGTAAGTATTGGCATTTTCACACAAATCAGATCCTTAGCGACCGAAAATATTATCACAAGTTTCCATCTTGACATCATCGAAAAGATAAAAAATTCTCTTTCAAACAAACTTTGAACGGAATCCATATGATTAAAATAGACTACTTTTCGTGAATTTAAAAATATACTTTATTTGCGTTCAAAACGTTCCCAATTTTTAAATTGCGATTTAAAAAAATTGACGGGCAATCCAATGTTTATAATTTAACACCAGCTACTTTAAATATTACACACTGATCGAATTTCCGGCCGTCCAAATGGATGCTCTATGTCTTCCGATGAGTCGGGCGCTCTGGGTCTTCAACACTGATTGAATTTGATGTCTTCGGATGAGTCGGACGGTCTGGGTCTTCAACACTGATCGAATTTAGAAAATAATTTTCTGAAGCCACCCGTTCATTATTGTAAATTTATTAAGCAAATGAACCGTTAAAATTTTCGATGTCCGACGTTTTACTCAGGAAGGTCGGTATAAAAATAAACCTTCCTCTAATCTCCTGCTCGGGATCGGATCCATTTTAAAGGTAGAGAGGAGGGGATAATTTGGGAATGGGAGATGATTTCTGCGTTTCTGTGGAACCGAGATGGAAGCTACTTTTTTTCACGTTTTTATGAGAGCTCAAAATGGGTTTAGGTGTTCGTAATTTTTAATGTTGGGTGCGGTCGGGTCATTGCTTCAGTGTACACGGACTGCATGCAATTTCTAATGATACATAAAATTTACTTATTACTTTCCTTATATACAATAATGTATAAGGAAAGTATTGTGACGGGGTCGAAAATTTGAATTCGAGTTTTCGACGGGAGAGCACGTTTGATGTGATGAACATTTTTGATGTGATGTCTCTCTGTGTGTGTGTGTGTGTGTTTGTCAGTGAGTCTGTGGAGACGATAACTGACGAACGAATGGACCGATTCGAACGAAATTTGGTACAAAAATTACAATCCGTGAATACTGGAAGCCTATTGTTTTCATACGCAATCGAATGTTCAGAATCCCTTAAATTTTCAAGTGAAATTTTGAAAAAATCATCAAAAAATCAAAACCTCTAAAAAAGTTGCGCAAATAGACATTTTTTATGTAATTTTTCATTAGAAAACGATTAGCATAAATTTTAAAACGCTAGCATGAACCGTTCTCGAGATATTACACATTTTTCAAAAAAATCCTATAAATTAAAAATAAATATTAACTGTTGAGAAACATGTTTACTTTTCATATGTAATACCATACGATAAATTGGGTGACATCATTCTCGTGGATCAAGCTCGCTCCATTCATGAAAAAAGATACTTTGAGTAATACTTTTGTATTTGAACGCTAATCGTCATTTATCTGCTATAAGAATAAATTATTTCTCCGTCCATAACACTTGGCGAGATTTTGGCGGCGGATTTGGCGAAATATCGCCAACTTGGCGACTTTTTAAAATGCTACCGAATCGAAGAAAATCTCGCTAAATGGATAAAAATGACCCTAAATCAATGAAAATAACGACTATTTGACGGAAATTCAATATCTTGGAAAAAATATAAGTATCTACTGTAAGAATAACCTATTTTGTTTTTAATGTAAAAGTAGTAAATACATTGCATTATATAAGGAAAGTCATGTGGTGCCTACATCAGATTTTTTTATTATATTTTTAGATTAATGAGGAGATTAATATGAGAAAATAAAATTGCATCTTTAGGTTCATTTGTTTCTGCAGATTCTTTTAGGTATTTTCTTAATCATAAAAATACTGTATTTCCAAAAAATATTACCCAAAAAATTTTCAAATTCGAGCTTTTGATCAATAAGCACGTTTTAAGACTCTTGAATTCATTTTGAGCACTTTGGAAAAGATACCTTTCCGTGTGTACCCATGTACCCGTGTGTACCCATGTATGATAAATAAGATCTTTGCCTAAACAATGCAAGAAAATCATTGAATCATTGTTTGGTTTTTTTTTAGGTGCAGATGTAGTATAATCCCTTTTTCATTGCCGGCGATTTTAGGTGAGATTCTGGCAATCCCTGCTATGATCTGGAGAACATTCCATTCTGACAACCTTTTCCGCGTCTTTTGTCGCCCATCGCCAAGGTATAAATCGTAACATTCCATTCTGGCAACGCTATCAATGTCTTTTGTCGCCCTTTTGTCGCCGCGGTAAAAATCAGAAATTTTTCTAATTTTCATGTTGTGCTTGCTCTATGAGCCACAGAACACCTGTTGTACAAACAGTTATTGCTACGTGCGATCTCCGACAGCCAGCGAGACCAGATTCTATGATGTTTTTTGAGCGGGCGTAGGCCCATGTTTGAATTGCTACTAATCAACTGTTGTACAGAGGATGATTTTTACCTTGGCGACAAAAGGACGGCAAAAAACCGCGGAAAACGTTACCAGAATGAAATGTTGCGATTTTTAATTTGGCGACAAAATGGCGAAAAAATACTAGGAAAGAGTTGTCAGAATGGAATGTTCTCCAAATCACAGGAGAGATTGCCAGAATCTCACCTAAAATCGCCAAGAATGGAAAAGGGATTATACTACATCTGTTCCTTTTTTTACTCCAAACATTATGTTTTCTTTGCGTATTCTATGTATTGCAGGGAAAGTATAAATGTATTCGAAATAATAAAAATAAATGTTTTCGAATAATTTTCTCTCACTCTAATGATATTTTAACAAGCCCAATTTTTGGTAGGAATATTTGTTTGATATGGAGAACTTTTGATTTAAAATTTAGGATTCCAGTATATTTCTTGAGTTTTTCAATTTAATAAAAATGTTAAAAAATAAATGAGTTTACATCAGGATTGCAAAATAAGCATAAATCTTCCAGGTTTTGAGATGAATTTTAAAATTTTTCTACATAAAATAAAATATAACCTTTGTTCCGGACAAATAACACGTTATATAGTAGAAGGGTTTCTTTTATCAAAATATATTTAATTATAAAAATATTTTACATAAATCTGATCACACTCTTTTCAAACATTTACTATTTCATTTGCTTCATTGTTAATTTCCTTTAGCATAATAATATATATATATATATATGTAAATTAACAACATAAAAATATCTAACCCTGTTTAAAACTAGAACAAACAATTTAGGAAACTTTGGAAATATGAGCATAAAAATCTGCAAAAAAATACTTACCAAAATGTAGACATAGCTATCGATAAATAATAAATAGTACTGAATAAATGCTTTCTTCAAACAGCTGCTCATTTCAAAGAGGAGTTTAAAAAAATCCATATCACAATGTATTACGCTCAACGAGAAAACTGATTTAAACTAAAAAAGCTTCCATTTTTGTAATGATTAGAATTAAATTCGAGTAATAAGCGTGCATATTTAAGTTTGATTTGTGGCAAATATGATTCAAAATAGCAAACACAGAGTTTTCAAGAAAAAAGAACTATCAGTACAGTAAAATAAAATACATGCAACTTATGAAAAATAAATGTTAATAAGAAAAAAATAATATTAAAGGATAAAAGACGCAAATGAGAAATTAAAAAAATATATATATATTAATTGACACATATAAGAATATATTGCAGACGATAATTTTCGAAGTTTCATTATTTTTCCGTTGCCATTTAAATGCCATTATAATTCCGTTGCCATTATAATTAATTTTAGGAAAAGCTAATTTTTCTTTAACCATTTTACCACGAGATTTAAAAACGAGAATATTTTATCAATAAACTTTGAAGTTTTTCCCACATAAAGGAAACGTAACCGTTCGTAAACAAGTGAAAATATCTAAAATAGAATTAAATATAGAATTTCTTACAAATCTTTTCAAATTTATGAGTATCTTTTTGAGTATATTTTCAAATTTATTAAGTAAAAAATTACTTTTACTCGCCCACCCGCGGATATCAAATAAGTGCAAAAATGTTTCCTATCAAGAATACATGAAAATATTTGTGCATTCATTTATTACTGTGCTAAACACAGGGCCAGCTTTACCGCCTTGGGTCTCACACTCGGTCAAATAACACCTGAATGCGATTTATTTATTTATATATTTTTTTTTTATTTAACATCAGAAATTGGGAAACAAAGTTATGTTGTTTCTTGTCCACCCCCACTCTCTCCGAAAATTTGAAAAATTAAAAAGAAAAACCCATAAACATCCTTTAATCAGAACAAAAGAAAAAGAAAAATAGTGTTTGCAAATATAACGGTGTTCTCTTTTAATCTACTTGTTTTTCAACACCCTGTATAAAGTCCTGGGAAAACGAAAAAGAAAATTGTCTTGAGCGGAAGTGATAGAATAAGAATATTTCACCGCATGTTCAGCGTCGTTGTTTCTTCAAAATTCATAATAAACATCAACTCACCTGGTTGAGAAGAAATACACTTAGAAAAATATTCCTCCTTCTTCTTAGCTCGTCAGTTAAGACAATGAAAGACGAGGCATTTTGATGGACGAATTGGTCAGAGTTAAAAGACCCTGACCTTGAGACGCTTCCGTTGAACAGCACGTCATAGTTTTTGAGGCACCCGGAAATTTCCCATTTGAATAAATTGGGTGCGATTCTTGCCGAAAAGAGAAACGGAATATTGTTTTATAAAGAAATTAAATATCTCAACTTGGTTACTATTTTGTTCTTTGCAATAAAAAGTAAGAAAATAATTCTTTTGGGGGGTGTTTTTTAGGATGCTAATGCTGGTCTTATAAGCTACTGCTATGCAAACTTTAAAATTCGATAACATTTCTACTATTGAATGTATGCCCACTAAAAGTGAGAACCGAACTCAAACCCGATTCATTACACTCTGGAGCAAGCCCAATATTTGAACCCAGGTTTCTGACCAAAAAAAATTTTTTTTTTTTATATATTAAGTATAACAAATAAACATATTTTTGCATTTTCCTAAACTTGTTCCAGCACAGACACGTTATTTTTTTTTAAAGTATGTGTGTACGTATATCTATAGGCATAACAGGGGCCTGGATCCAAAATATTAATCTATTTTCTCTTGTGGTACATTTCAAGTCTTTCGATTTTGAAGCTTATCGGGCTAGCCCGTCCTGGGCCCGCCATATGACTTTACTTTTTGGTATAACTCGAGAATAGGTGTTCTAAAAATTCGAAGTTTAGCATATGCTTGTCATTTGCTGTATATTTTAACTCTTTGGATTAAAAATCTTATCGGGCTAGCCCGTCCTGAGCCCAACAAGAGGAATATATCGTTTTTTGAGAATAACTCAAAATTCGGAGCATCTAGAATGTCTAAATTTAATATATCATTGTCTTTTGTGGTATATTATATTTCATCGCATTTCGAACTTTATCGGGCTAGCCCGTCTTGGCCCGCCAAAGAAATTTACTCGCTTTTCAAGAATATCTCGATCAAATGAAGTAGCTAAAGAATGTGAATTTTGCATATAATTTCCTTTTCGATGGATTTTAATTTAGATTTTGAACCCCATCGGGCTAGCCCGTCCTGAGCCCAACAAGAGGAATATATCGTTTTTTGAGATTAACTCAAAATTCGGAGCATCTGGAATGTCTAAATTTAATATATCATTGCCCTTTGTTGTATATTAAAGTTCATCGCATTTCGATCCTTATCGGGCTAGCCCGTCTTGGCCCGCCATAGAAATTTACTCGCTTTTCAAGAATAACTCGATCAAACGGAGTAGCTAAAGTATGTGAATTTTGTATATCAATTCCTTTTGGATGGATTTTAATTTAGATTTTGAACCCCATCGGGCTAGCCCGTCCTGAGCCCAACAAGAGGTATTTATCGTTTTCTGTGAATAATTCAAAATTCGGAACATCTGGAATGTCTAAATTTAATATATCATTGCCCTTTGTGGTATATTATATTTCATCGCATTCGAACCTTATCGGGCTGGCCCGCCATAGAAATTTACTCGCTTTTCAAGAATAACTCGATCAGTCGGAGTAGCTAAAAAATGTAAATTTAGTATATCATTCCCTTTTGGATGGATTTTAATTTATAATATAGTATTCTCTTTTGGGATATATTTTAATTCTTTGGATTTTAAACTTTATTGGATTACCCCATCTTTGCCCAGCCTTAGGAATGCATTCGGTTTTGGAAAATAACTCGAAAATTGGAGAAAAATTATCATTTACCAAACAATTAAACAATTACATTAGTTCTCCTTAGGGATTATATTTGAGAAAGTATTTTGTACTGTTGTGTAAACCCACATTCGATCGTCGACCCCCTCCCCCCTTATCCTAGATGTTGCCTACGCTTATATGCAAGAGAATTAAATAATGCGAAACCAGTCCACGATGCACTTTAAAGATTCATAGTAATATAGTGATTCGTACTACATAGTATAATAGAAAGGGAAGTCTTGTGACGGGATTTTTGGATGCTGAAATTCGCAGATTATGAAATGTTAAGCGATTTTTTAGCCTATTCGTCGAAATGAAAAATAAAATAATATGCTGGATGAATCGAATTAATACATTTTTCTAGGCAATTTTACACAGAAAAGGCAATAATGATAATTACAGCCCTACATTACACAGTTCTGTAGTTTCAGTACAACTAGAATTCTAGAACTTATCAAATCAAGTAAATACACGATGTCACACGACAAAATAAATAATCAGGAGCTTTAAATAGAGAATATTTGCCTCTGAAATTTTTGTAACCTGTTTTACATTCAGGTACGAAGCAGTGTCTGTCATTCCCTTTCTTTTTAGAATTTGATGACATGCTTCATCAACTATAAAAACTATTAAATATGTTGATAGATCTATTAGAAAACTGATATGGTATGGCTATAAAAACAGTCCTTTTTAATCCAAATATAGATTTTCAACGTCAGTTACAACAAACATCAAATGAGTGAAAGCTTGCTGCTTACACTTTCGAAAAATCTTTCTTTCTGAGTGGGTCCATCCTGTCCAATCTTAGAACGAAAAAGAATATTGTACATGTGACGATTCTTAGTAAAAGCAAATTCGATCTCAGATGACCAATGCGCTAATGAGATACTTCCTATTGTATCTAGAGGCCACCCTGAAGGCAGTACAAAATGTCCTTCCCTGGTGTTCTACCCATTTCTAGAGCCCCCGCTGATTTGCAGGTCTTTTGAGCATTGTTCGTGTAAAAGATGTGGTAATTTGCGGAAACGTATTTGAGGAGACGCGCTTGTCGAAATAAAATAGCGGTCGATTACATGTCCACTCTCAACCGAAATTCTTATCAGCGCTATCTTTCACCGTATAAAGAGGCACTTGTAGGCAGCCCCCACCTTGTTCTAATGTTCAAGCGGCAATGGTGTTTCATGTTTTTCTTCCAAATTCACAGGGCCACCCACGGGCATTTTTCCTAGTAGCCGAACATATGAGATAAAACAAAATATTTGCCAGACATTCTCATACATTCTTTTTTTAGGTTTACATGGTAATATGTATCAAAATGCAAAACAAAAGTTTGGTTTTAAAGCATTCGTTCAAGTTATTCATATAATGCTTTTAAAAATTATTGAAAAATTTCAATTTCAAGTAAACAAAATCAATACGTGCGGTCCAAATTTCTGCTAAAGAAATAAAATTGTCTTCGTAAAAAGCAGAATACCACTCAAAATACTAATATCGACCGGTTTCGAAGGCATAAAACCTCCTTCGTCAGATCACGCAGAACCGTAACCTTCACTCGTACTCCCAGTGCACCGACCCAACGTCCGTGGACAAATTTAGCACTTCTTAGCTCATTTGCATATGGATGTAACTATGTATTTAGGACACAAGGGGGTCGACGATCGAATGAAGCTTATAGTACAAAATTCATTTTTTTTTAAATATGGACAATTTTGAGAACTAATGTAATTGTTCGGCAAATGAGGGTTTTTACCACACATCCTATCTCCCATGCCTACGCCGCTAATTATAATTATATATACGCCGAAAATATTAAATTCTACCCGAAATGGAATTAATATACTAAATTTGGATTTTCTATCTGCTCAGTTTTCGGGTTATTCTAAAAAAATGAGTCTATTCCTATGGCAGGCACAGTACGAGCTAGCTGAATGAAGTTCAAATTCGAAAAAATGAAATATATCACAAAAGACAATAGCATGCTAAACTTGGAATGTTTAGCTACTCCGGTTCTCGAGTTATTTCATCAAACACGATCGCATTCCTAAGACGGACTCAAGACGATGAGGTTCAAATTATAAATTATGATAAACCCCAAAAGAAATTGATATACTAAATTTAGATTTTTTAGCTGCTCCAATTTACGAGTTATTCTCGAAAAATGAGTACATTACCACTATCTCGGGCCCAAGACGGGCGAGTCTGATAAGGTTCAAAATCCAAAGAAATAAAATATACCCTAAAAAACAATGATATACTAAATTTAGATATTCTAGCTGCTACAGTTTTGGAGTTATTCTTAAAAAACGAGTACATTCCTTTTGTTGGGACCGGAACGGGCTAGCCCGATCAGGTTTTAAATCCAATGAGCTTAGAGATACCGCAAATGACAACGACATTCTAAACTTGAAACTTTTTGATACTCCGGTTCTAGAGTTATTCCACTAAAAAAGTGAATTTCTAAGTCGGGCCCAAAACGGGTTGGCCCGATACGGTTCAAAAACAAAGGAATTAAAATATTCCCAAAAGATAAGGATGTACTAAATTTATATTTTCTAGTTTCCCCGATTTTCCAGGTATTCTAAAAAACGGGTCCATTCCTATGTCGGGCCCAGGACAGACTACCCCGATAAAGTTCAAATCCGAAGAAACTTAGATATACCCCAAAAGCCAACGACATGTTAAATTTGAAATTTTTAGTTACTTCGGTTCTCGTCTTATTTTTCAAAAACGAATGCATTCTTCAGCAGATCCAAGACGGGCTAGCCCGACGAGCATCAAAATCTAAATTAAAATCCATTCAAACGGAAATGATATACTAAATTTATATTTTTCAGCTACTCCGATTGATCGAGTTATTTTTTAAAAGCGAGTAAATTTCTATGGCGGGCCCAAGATGGGCTAACCCGATACGGTTCGAAATGCGGTGAAATGTAATATACCCCAAAGGAAAATGACATATTGAATTTAAACCTGTGGGTCCGTAAGTCCTTCCGAGAGGTTGGTGGTAGGAGAAGGAGGGTACGGTCCCTGTGGATGCCTCCCCCACTGGGTTCCGGTTTAAATTGGGTGGCACTTCCCGGCCGTCCAAACAGTTGCCTTACACCTTTCTGGTAGGTCGGACGGTCTGGGTCTCAACAACAACAACATTCTAGATGCTCCGAATTTTTAGTTATTATCAAAAAAAGATATATTCCTTTTGTTGAACTCAGGACGGGCTAGCTCGATAAAATTTTTATCCAAGGAATTAAAATATACAGCAAATGGCAAGGATATGCTGAACTTCGAATTTTTAGATGCACCTGTTCTCGAGTTATACCGCAGAAACGGGTGAGTTTCTAAGGCGGGCCTAAGACGGGTTAACCCGGTACGGTTGAAAATTGAAAGAATTAAAATACACCCCAAAAGAAAACGATATATTAAACTTAGATTTCCAACGTTCTCTGATTTTCGAGTTATTCTCTAAAACCAGGTAATATCCTACGGCGGGCCCAGGACGGGCTAGCCCGATAAGCTTCAAAATCGAAAGAACTGAAATGTACCACAAGAGGAAACGTCATAACGAATTTCACGTTACTATGATAAATGAACCTGATTATTTTGGACCTCAAAGGTTTGAACGAACACCAGATCAAGTTAAATAAAATTTTAAAAATAAGAATATATCCCTTGCTCAATCTCTCTGAAAATCAAATGACTTTTTGTGTATACCACTTACAATAATCACACCCAATTTCACACAAATTCTTCAGTTATTTCGAAAGATATCAGTCATTTCATTTGCAATAAATTCCCATTTGTTTCAATGTTAACTCCTCCGATTTAGACCGCTTATTTGAGACCAACGCCGTCTGGCGGAGGCGGCTTTTCAGGAACATCTCCCAGCATTGGGAGGTATAGGCGGTCGGCACACTATCCCTTCTAGACACTGTACCTCGGCTCTCGCTCTGTTGCTCTGGCAACCCTTAAAATGCTTGCCGGCAGAGTCTTCATCGCTGATTTGGCGATGTGGAAAAAAAAATAACTTGTTGGAGTCTTACTACTCCCCCCTTAAAAAAAAGCACATTTGTCGCTTTAAAGACAATGTTGTTGAAAATAGAGTTCTATGGGCATATACACATTGAAAATACAGTCCTAACAACTTAAAAAGTGTATACTGATACATTAAATTTTACGTCTATGAGCATACTGATTTAACAACACAATATTACAGTATATTTCAAAACACCTAATATTTTCAAAAAAAAATCTAATAGTTTAGTAATAATATTTCCTACCATGTTACAATAAGAAATGTTATAACTTAAAGAATAGTCACATATATATATCAAAACACAATAACAGTAAAACATTAATAACTCTTTTCACAGCATTTCAGTCCTCGATTTCTGCAATTCAAGTGATAGTCTTACTGCAAATGAAGAATGAATGTTCTTCCACCCTACCTAATTAGTCAGTCATGGGAATTCTAGACATAGCGTCCGCGTTTCCGTGTAACGCTCCCTTTCGATAACTGATTGTAATATTGTATCGCTGGAGGGCTAAGGCCCACCGAGCCAACTTTGCGGCACTGTATGGGTTAAGTAGGTCAGCGGATTATGATCCGAGATAATTTGTACTTCTGACCCGAAGATCCAAGTCTCATATTTCTTAAGAGCAGCGATGACGCTATATGCTTCCCTTTCAATCGTAGACCAACGAGTCTGACAGGGGGTGAGCTTTTTACTATAGAAGGCGATCGGTTTTTCCTTCTTGGAATCATCTTCTTGCGCCAAACAAGCTCCTACCGCGGTACCGGACGCGTCGGTATAAAGCTGAAAGGGTTTGTTAAGTTCAGGGGTGTAAAGAACCGCCATTTCAGTTAAACATTGCTTCAACTTTGTAAACGCATCTTCTTCCTTTCTACTCCATGGTATCTTGTTTGGTATTCTTTTCTTGGTTAGATCAGTTAAGGGTATCACTACTGAAGCGAAATTTGGGATATAATCTCGGTAATAGTTAGCTAGTCCTAAAATACCCCTTAATTCCCTCTTATCAATAGGCCGTGCTAATTTTTTCATCGTTTCAACCTTATCTGGGTCAGGAGAATGTCGTCCCGATCCTATAATATGGCCCAAAAATTTCACTTCTTTTTTTCCGAAATCACATTTGTTTAGATTTACAGTTAGTCCAACTTCACGCAATGTTTTGAATACAGCATTTATGTGGGACAAATGATCGAGCCACGTTTTTGAAAATATAGCAACATCATCAATGTAAGACCGACAATACTCCTGGTGAGATGCCAACACGTGGTCCATTGATTTCTGAAATGTGCTTCCTGCATTCTTCAGACCGAAAGGTAACACTCTCCACTGAAAATGTCCGGCATGGGTCACAAATGCTGTGTAGGGTTTGTCATCCTCTTTCATAGGGATTTGCCAGTACCCCTTGGTCATATCTAGAACTGTGATATATTGAGAGTCTCCTATGAGCATTTTGAGTTCATCAGCAACTTTCATTGGATAAGCATTGGGCACTGTAAAACTGTTCAGCAATCTAAAATAGACGCAAAGTCTGACGCTACCATCCTTTTTTGCTACACATACAAGGGGATGCGCCCAATCGCTGTCGCTTGGTTCAATCAATTTTAGATTTAGTAATTCTTGTATTTGACGATCCACTTCTTTCTGCAATGACATAGGAATACGATATGGATGTAACTTTTTAGGGCTACACTCTGAGGTAACCTTGATGGAATGCCCTTCCACCTTCGCCCGTCCAGGGATAGTGCTAAAAACGTCATGATAATCGCATAGTAAGGAACTTAGTTGTAGGCGTTGTTCTGTTTCCAAGGTCGCTGTTTTCCCCTCAATATACTTTCTTACTTCCTTTCGCGGAATGTTAACTCGGTTTGTAGGCACACAATGCAGTTCTCCAAATTCTTTGTCTTCGTCGAAAATAAGTCCGATTTGTTCGATACGATTGATGTAGGGTCTCAATTTGTTTACATGTAATTCTCTTCGAGTTCCGTCATCGTATTCGACAACAGCCGAATTTGGCCTTGTAAGCTAAATAACCGTCACTGGACCCATCCAAGTGTTTTGTAACTTATGGCTGGATGAGGGCAATAAAATTAAAACCTTATCCCCGATCTTAAAATGTTTTTCTTTTGATCTCAAATTGTATCTAGAAGCGTAATTTTCCTGAGTTACTTCGGATTTCTCAGTTGCGATCTCATGTCCTTTTTTCAATTTCTCTATTAGATCATGTAGATATTCCTCCACATTTCGGGATGCCTTGGTGGGAATTTTCCTTTCACCGATCCATACATCTTTTAGTAGAGCAAGTGGTCCTGCGGGTAGGCGTCCATATACTAGCTGAAACGGTGATACACCTGTTGTACTATGGGGAACTTCTCTATATGCAAACAGAAGGTAGGGAAGGTGTATATCCCAATTCCGCCCATATTCCTGAATATTTTTGTTCATCATATTTTTCAAATTTCTATTCCATCTCTCCACAGCACCCATGCTTTCGGGATGTCCAGGTGTAGAAAATCTGGGAGATATCCCTAATATACCTAAAAATGCTTCAGTTAATTTTGCTGTAAAATTTGTTCCTTGATCAGTGCAGATCAATTTTGGAAACCCGGTCTGAGTAAAAATTTTCATCAATGCATTGCATGTTGTTTTTGCACCGATTTCTTTAACCGGAATGGCTTCAGCCCATCTCGTACACAGATCTATCGCACATATAATATACTTATGTCCTCGCCCAGAAGGAGGTTCTAACGGGCCAATGCAATCTAAACTCCAAACTTCGAAAGGCGTTTCTGGTCTCGCTATCGGTTGTATGGGAATTCTGTCCCTGTATGTAACAACTCGTCTCATCTGACAAATCTTGCAGCTTTCACAAAATTTGGCCACATCTTGTTTTAGGGTAGGCCAAAAGAATGAAAATTTAATTCTCTGTCTAGTCTTTTGTTCTCCCAAATGGCCAGCTAATGGAATCTCGTGAGCCATTCTAAGAACATCTTGGCGTTTGCAGATCGGCAAAACTACTTGTTTGACTGTCTCACCCGTAATCCATTCAGAATGGACCAAGACTTCGTCAATTATCTCGTATGCATTTTGTCCCTTTCTTGCATAGTCCCAGACTTTTCTCAACGTCTCATCTTCATGTTACAATTGAATAAACGAGCTCTTTACTTCGTTATCCTTACTCGACTTCTGCTCTTGTTTCCCATCACTCTCGACCTGAGTAGCATTCACAGTACCATGGTCCCTGCACGTATTTTCTTCTTGACCATTTTCATTCATTACTTCCTGGTCAGACCCTACTTTCTCCTCCTTTTCGCCAAGATAGGTAGCATTATCGATCATGATATTCTGATCCAATTCATGCAAATGTATATTCTCCCGCAACGACTCATAAGCTGTAGAGCACACTAACATATCACTTGTTAGTTTTTTAGAAACTGCACATATTATGGGGACTATTCCATGTAATTTGTCATCAATTTTCATCGAAATCATCTTCAAAGGAGCGATCTCACTTTCTCCAAAAGCTGAGACAATTTTGATTCTGCCCTCTCCTTCACTATGAACGTCCATTACTAAATCTTCACGTATCACTGAGATTTGTGCCCCCGAATCTACTATGCCTACAAGTGAAGTTTCTCCACATTTTATATGTATGGTATGGAGGGTATCCACATTATTCTTGGTATTATCCTGCACTGACACCGGTACGGTAATTCGTGCTGTCAGAACTTGAGAGTTATTTTCATCCTTAGACTGTATAGTTCGAACATGATTGCTTTGAGCATTAGTGTTGGGTGATTTTCTCTGATTATTCCTTAACGTACAAAATTTTCCAATATGACCCTCAGCTCCACATGAAAAACAAATAGGTTTATAGTTGATTTTAGAAGTGTCATTTCTCCAATTGTAACCTGGTTGGCTCTTGTAACTTTGATGTCCCCTTCCTGGAACATTTCCATTTTTCCAAATTTTTTCGCCAACCCCTCTGATGTTTGGTGGTGCTCCAAATTTTTCCTTTTCCCTAAATTCGCTTTGGTGATACTCAACCTTCTCTTTCCGGACTATACCTGTTGATTTCGTACAGTTTACACGTATACTTTCATATTCATCTAACTTGTCTGCCAACATATTGGGTGCTACAATTTTTAACCATTCATCTAAGAAATGTTCTCGCACCTCCCCAGGTACCCTTTTCTTTAGTTGATCAGTAATCATCAATTTCTTTAGGCTATCAAAATCTCTAATTTCGAGACCACCAATCCACTCTTCAAAGTACTTGGTTAATTCAAATACGAAATCACGCCACGATTTCTCGGGAACTTTCTGTAGCTGCACGAACTTTTTTCGGAAACTTTCTGGATTCATCTTGAATCTCTTTAATAGAATACCCTTAACGTATTCATAATCTTCAAACTTTTCCTCTGACTCCCGTGTGATGAGTTGTATGATCTCAGAAGGCAAAAGTGGCAACAGACTTGACACCCAATCCGTCATGTCTACGCGGGCTCTTTTGGCTTGTCTCTCAAAAAGTGCGAGATATAACATAATGTCATCATTCTTCAAGTCAAATTTTGGCATCAATTTTATCAATTCGAAACTGCTTTTTGATCTTTCACTACTCCCTAAATTTAAGGACGTAGAATCTTGAGTAACACCCCTTTCGATTCTGAGTTTTTCTAACTCAAATTCTATTTGATCTTTTCTTTCTTTTTCCTCCTTTTCGATTTGATCTTTTCTTTCTTTTTCCTCCTTTTCTATTTGATTTTTTCTTTCTTTTTCCTCCTTTTCTATTTGATCTTTTCTTTCTTTAATAATAGTAAAGAGGAGTTCTTTCGTAAATTCTTCGTCGTAGTCTTCACTTCCAAGAATTTCTCTACGCAAATCCAAAATTTTAAATTCAGGTTTAGTAATTATCCCCAATTCTTCCGCCAAAACCATCAAATCCTCTTTTCTACCTTTCGCAAGAAATGCCATACCTGATCACGAGGGAAGTTAACTGATTTATCTCTAAATTGTTTAAATTTACTAAAAGAAACAGTATTACCAGAAAACTACTTTATCACGAACACTGGCGTATTCAATTATCAAATAACAATATTAACAGAAAACAACTTTATCATGAACACTGGCGTATTCAATTATCAAATAACAGCATTAACAGAAAACCACTTTATCGTGAACACTGGCGTATTCAATTATCAAATAACAGTATTAACAGAAAAACACTTTATCGTGAACACTGGCGTATTCAATAGCACTGACGTACTAATTTCTTGTTTTGTAACAAATACACTCAAAATTGACGTATCATATCCACTCGTACTATAATGCTGGTGCATTAATTAATTGATACCGGACGTATCTTCATCGTACAATAGACATGAAATTTATAAGCAACATATGTTATGATATTATAACAACATAATTTTTCAAAAATCAATATCGTATCCACTCGTATTATAATGCTGGTGCATTAATTACTTGATACCGGACGTATCTTCATCTATTCACTAAAAACATGCAAATCGTTTTTCATTCCAGGAACGATTATTACTTCCGTAATAAACCTATCCTGCCGACTACGCCAGTAAACTTTCGAGGTTCTTCTTTAGTGCGTCATTTCTTTTTAGAACACTAACCTCGCAACTTCCATTGCATTATATTTGAATAGAACACTCGACAAAAAGCCAACTGTAATTAAACATCCGCATTTAACACAAACCACATTTATTTAGACGAAAGCACATAACATAACAACACTTAAACATTTAAATCACTGGTTAACTCTCTAAAATGTTCACGACGCAGGATGCGCCTTGCTTCCCGCCTTCACAACTATATCTATCTTCTCGCTCTCCTCGGCTCTCGCTCTGTTGCTCTGGCAACCCTTAAAATGCTTGCCGGCAGAGTCTTCATCGCTGATTTGGCGATGTGGAAAAAAAAATAACTTGTTGGAGTCTTACTACATGACTTTCCTTATATAATGCAATTAATTTACTACTTTTACAGTAAAAAAAAATAGGTCTTTCTTATAGTAGATACTTATATTCTTTCCAAGATATTAAATTTTTGACAATTAGCCGTCATTTTCATAGATTTAGCGTCATTTTTATCCATTTGGCGAGATATTCGTTAATTTGGTAACATTTCAAAAAATCGCCAAGTTGGCGACATTCCGCCAAATTCGCCGCCAAAATCTCGCCAAGCGTTATGGACGGAGAAATAAGTTATTCTTATAACAGATAAATGACTATTGGCGTTCAAATACAAAAGTATTACTCAAAGTATCTTTTCCCATGAATGAAACGAGCTAGATCGACGAGAATGATGTCACCAAATTTATCGCATGATATTACATATGAAAAGTGAACATGTTTCTCAACAGTTAATATATTTTTTTTAATTTATCTGATTTTTTGATAAATTTATTTGAAAAATGTGCAATATCTCGAGAACGGTTCATGTTAGCATTCCAAGGTTTGTAAATCGTTTTCTAAAAAAAAATTACATAAGAACTGTCTATTTGCGTAACTTCATTAAAGGTTTTGATTTTTTGATGATTTTTTCAAAATTTCACTCGAAAATTTTGGGGGGGGGGTTCCGAACATTCGATTACGTTTAAAAACAATAGGCTTCCAGTAATCATGGATTGCGATTTTTGCACCAAATTTCATTCGAATCGCTCCATTCGTTCGTGAGATATCGTCTCCACAGACTCACTGACACACACATACATACATATACATACACACACACACACACACACACAGACATCACCTCAAAAATGTTTGATTCATGATTAGGGATGCTTGAAACGTATTCTCCAGTCGAAAACTCGAATTCAAATTTTCGACCCCGTCACAATACTTTCCTTATACATTATGCATAAAAGGAAAGTAAAATTATGTGTGCTTTTTTTACTAAAAACAGCATGTTTTATCAGAGTAAGATGCTTGTAAAATGTAATATAAAAAGAACAATATCAAGTAAACTGTAACCAACCCTTTTGATCCCTTTTAGATAAAATGAATGAGAGTTAAATCCTATTGGTTGGTTTAATTAGAACGCGAGATATTAAACATAATGTATTAATTTTATTCCACTCTTCGAAAAACAGCGTAAGGATTCTATATTTGGGTTTGTTCCAATGGGGATACTCGATGAAATGAAAGTTCATTTTAAAATGACAACACCAATTTAAAACACAACGAAATCAGAACTCTTTATTTTCAATCCAAAGCATATCTGACTTAAATCAGTTACAAATCAAGGTTATATCGACATTCTGTTATGCTTAATTCATTTCACTTCATTTCCTTCTTCACGTATTTGTGATTCCGAGTGCAAAAATAAACAATTAAATAAGTTGATGCCAGTTTCCAAACTTGACCTGACACATAGATTCTTAGTGGCCTTGCTAACTATTCTTACTGGGTTTTAATACATTATCTACACTATTAAAAGTTGTAAACCTATGTTTGTTTGTTTGTATGTATGTTTCCTCTTATCTATATTCTAATATTTGAATCATCTGTCTGTCGTACCTTTTTTAGGCAGTTCCCGAATAGATAGAGATTCTATATTTGGTACACGAATCAATCATTCAATAACCTTCCTCCGGAAAAAATCGAATTTTGAGCAGTCTGTGCACCAAAATATTCCATATGTGAAAAAGAAAAACGTGTAGGTACTTTGTGATGAGATAGAGAATTGAAATTTAGTGAAAGGGTACATCATTCGATTAGAAGGTATACCATTTTGCTTTTTCAATGTTTGTTACTTCACAGGGTCGCACGCATCAAAATGTTCAATACTTCGAATAAGTGAGAAACACCTTTCAAATGAGATAGATACTTGAAATTTGACGCTCGGGCGAACAGCGCTGTTTCCATTTCAAAAGAAGGGATAAATAATTTAACCATGGAGGTAAAAATAAGAAGTAAACACCAATATCGTTCGGGGCAATTATTCAAGTGGTGCTAGGATAAAATAAGTAGCCCTGCATTGTATGCTTTTCTATGGTGAAAGGCCTAAAATATTTATTTAAACTGCCAAATTTGTAAAAATAAATAATTATCGCAATGTAAAGTAGAACTGAAATAATAAAGAATATTCCTACGTATTCAAAATTATTTTATCTTTCAATTTATTTTTATCTTCAAATATTCTGTATTCTATCGTACAACTATGAAAATATACTGATTAATTATACTCATAATAAGGGAACTTTTCATTCAAAAATAATTAAAAATGCATATACTAAATACTACGCCTTTCTGTTGTGTCAACTAGCAATAACAGCTGTTTTACTAACATTAGCGACACCTACATATAATTCTCAAAGCGTTATGGCATTTTCAAACGTTTCATCCATAGGAGCATGGGCACCACTGTAAATAAACAACAACCTGCGTAGTAGAATGAGCAGAAACGTAAGGGCATTATTTTTACCATAGCGTGTAATGATAAACAAACGATGATGGCAAATAAAAATTGAAACTAAACCCAATAAACATCAAAATTTATCTTTGTGATGAAAATAAGTTATTTAGAATACTTAAATATTTAATAATACTTGAATATATTTAAAGATTTCATTTGCTAAAGTGCACTTTAAGTGATTTTAAGTGAATGTACACTACTACTCATTATTACAGTAGTCACTAACTAGCTTTCTAAAGATGTATACATTTACTAACAAATTCTGCAATGTATATGCGAGCGAGAATAGAAAGATATATAACGATTTTTCTTTAAAAAACTCGTGTATATATTTAATAAAAGTAAGTATTTTATTTTCCGGTTAATTAAAAATATCCATCCATAAAGATAAATTCAGATATATCCTACTAAAATTAGAGAGATTGTAAGTTTCTAAAGTAACCGTTTTAATACAGAAATAATGAAAATTTCCATACTGCTAAAAAAAGAATATTTTGTATTAGAAACGTACGGGCTAAATTGTCCATATGACGTCACGTGCCTATGCTCTATAGGAGTTTTATCTCCTTCTTTCTGGCTCCATGGATTTAACTTTCATAGTTGAAAACAAACACTATTGCCATTTCAAAAGATTCAATATTTAAATGACACATCTATATAAATAAAAATGAAAATCTGTCTGTCTGTCTTTCTGTCTGTCTGTCTGTCTGTCTGTCTGTCTGTCTGTCTGTCTGTCTGTCTGTTTGTCACACCATCACGGGAGAACGGCTGAACCGAATTTGATGAAATTTTGTGGGTAGCCCAGAAATAGCCCCACTTAAAATTATATCTGTGTTTTGAGTTTCTACGACCAGTGGTTCTCGAGATATTAATAAAAAACGAAATTTTCGTTTGTCTCATCATCACGGAAAAACGGCTGAACCGAATTTAATGAAATTTGGTGAATAGCCTTGAAATATCCCCCCATAAATTTTGTCCAAGTTTCGAGTTTCTAAGACCTGGGGTTGTCGAGATATTAATGAAAAACGGAACTTTTCCCTAGGAGTTCTACTCCCTAACTCCGTGGTTTATCCAAACGAAAAGCTTGAAAATCGTTTGAAAGTGAATTAAAATTTAATCTCTGAGTTTGATGGGAGATTTTTTGCGTTAATTAGTCACTTTCTGAAAAAATGAATTGTTTGAAACATGATTTAAAGGGGAAATCTATCTCCATGGTTAATGGTTTATTTAAAACAAGCTTTTGCGGAACAATGAGAAGTATAGAGAAATCAAAATCGTTATTTAATTTCGCAGTTTATGTTATAAGACATGACATATTTAACATGTTATAAGATTCTATCTTATATCATGTTACTCAGAAACGCAATTAAATTAAATCTGTCTGTTAATTTTAATAATTATTTTTTCGATTTGAATAATAAATAAATGGATATAAAAATATATTTTAGAAAAGAACGATTTGATTTTTCTTATAGCATTTTTGACTGGATAATATCAATTACGGTCTTCAGGTTTAAAAATTATTATTATTTATATTTTCGGGGATTATTGATTCAAGGATTATTGATATTTTCAAGTTATTATGCAATTATTTTATTATGACAAAAATTGTTTAAACTCATATATTGTATGTTGTACGAATCTTCTACAAATACACGTGTATATCTTTTAATCTACGAGAATATAAGTAGTACAGGTATATTGACATATGTTTTGATATATATTGGCATATATTGGAATCATTTACGACCTTCTGGTATAAAGAGTACGGATATTATTGATGTTTTCAATTTATTACGTCATCTCTTTTATTTTGGCAAATATTTTTGAGACGCATATTGTAATACGGGTAATCTTCTACTAACACATTGGCATATTTTCTGATCTGCGACAATATAATTAGTACGGGGTTGCATATATTCATTCAATTCCTATTTTTTCTTCTGTAAATTTGCTTACAAAAGGGGGCAGGATGTTTTATTCTTCAGATCTGATCGTGAAGATAATTTTGCATAGTGAGAACATATATTCTTAAACTTCTCTTTAGGAGCAATAAATTTAATATTTTAACAGAATTTGCACATGATTGCGAACTATAAGTTTCTTTAAATTATACACTCCGTACGAATAACGGGTGTGCTGTTAGTGGTTAATAAATTTTAACATTTTAGGAGGATATATCATGTTGCTCGGCATCGCAATTAAATTAAATGTGTTTGTTAATGTTTTTATTATTTTTTTTCGATTTAAATAATAAATAAATGGATAAATGGATATAAAAGTATATCTTATGAATGGACGGTTTGATTTTTCTTTTAATTATATTAATTGCTGACTGCGTACATCAATTTCATTTATTTTGGCAAAGAGTTTTCAAGCTTATATCGTATTTAGCTACTAAACTCATATATTGTGTTTAGCCAATAAATTCATATAGCCGATTGTTGAAACAGAAAAAGAGTAGAGCGGGTATATCTTCTAATACAATTGTAGTGTTTTCATTTAGTATATTCAAACGGGATAAGAATGTTTCATCCAGATCTGCAAATTCAAAGCTACGAATTTGGAGGGATATCGCTAATTTGACAACTTTTCTTAAATTTTGCCAAATTGACGGAAATGTCGCCAAATTGATATAAACGACACACAAACAGCTGCCATAAACCTTCGGGTTGGTCGTGTGGCTTGGGTCTTCTACATATCAATGAAATTTTTTTTTGTTTTGTTAGAAGAGAGTACTGAAATGATGTTTGGTTAGCATTTATCTGTCAGACCAACCATCCTACTTAGTAATACATTTAGCGAATTTTTAAAATGTCACCAAATTGATAAAAATGTTTTCAAATCTATAAAAATATCTTGAAATTGATAAAATTGCGCTACATAAATGATATTAATTGTTTTTTGTTAGGGGATAGTATTGTGATGATATTTCGTCAATTTGTCGTAAAGTGGAACTGTCAGTTCTACAGTCCCACTTGGCGATAAATTTGGCGATTTTTTAAAATGTCGCTAATTTGACGAAACTGTCGCCAAATGTTCCATAGAAATATAACTATTTAGACGATATTTTTTCTACCAATTTATTTGAAGCAAATGATATCATGTCGCTTAGCAACGGATTTAAATCCAATGTGTTTATGCGGCAGACGATTTTTATTAAATCCTTTCCGATTTGAATAATGAAGATATGTATATAAAATAAATTTCATTGCCATTTCATTTTGGACTGGATAATATCAATTTTACTCTTCAGGTTTAAACATTATTATTATTGATATTTTCCGGAATTATTGATTCAGTGATTATTGATATTTTTAAGTTATTACGCCATTGTTTTATTGCGGCAAAAATTGCTGACACACGCATATTGTACGTTGTACGAGTAATCTTCTAGGAATGCACGGGTATATCTTCTAACCTACGAGAATATAAGTAGTACAGGTATATTGGCATATATTTTGACAAATATTGGCATATATATTGGAATCAAGTACAGTCTTCTGGTATGAAGATTACGGGGATTAATTATATATTCAATTTATTACGTCGTCTGTTGTATTTTACCAAAAAACATTTGAGACTCATATTGCAAAACGGGTAATCTTCTACTAATAATCGGACATTATAAGTAGTACGTGTGTATCTCCCCATATAATTTTAGCACTTTAATTTTGACATATATTGGAATAAATGACTGTCTTCAGATTTAAAGATTACGGGTTTATTGGTATTTTCAATTTATACATGTAATCTACTAATACAGGTTATATTTTCTAATATTCGCGTATATAATTAGTACGGGTCCCATACAATTTTAACGCTTTTATTTTGCATATATTGATTCAATTCCATATTTTTTTTTTATATTTGCTTACATAAGGGGTCCAAGATGTTTCATTCTTCAGATATGTCAATGAAGATAATTTTATATAGCGAGAACAGAGATTCTTAAACTTCTTTTTAGGAGCATTATATTAAATATTTTAACAGAATATTTTGATTAAACATGTCATTTAGTATACTATAAGAATTTGGGCATGATTATGAATTTGAAGTTTCTTTATATTATATACTCCGTACGAAGAACGGGTATGCTGCTAGTTATCAATATAAATAAAATTGAAAATCTGTCTGTCCCATCATCACGGGAGAACGGCTGAACCGAATTTGATGAAATTTTGTGGTTAGTCTAGAAATAGCCCCATTTAAAATTTAGTCCATGTTTTGAGTTTCTACGACCAGTGGTTCTCGAGATATTAGTAAAAAACGAAATTTTCGTTTGTCTCATCATCACGGAAAAACGGCTAAACCGAATTTAATGAAATTTAGTGGATAGCCTTGAAATAGCCCCCCATAAATTTAGTCCAAGTTTCGAGTTTCTAAGACCAGGGGTTGTCGAGATATTAATGAAAAACGGAACTTTTTCCTATGAGTTATACTCTCCAACTCCGTGGTTTATTCAAACGGAAAGGATCAAAATCGTTTGTTTATAACGGCGAAATGAAACAAAACTTTATTTCCGAGTTTGGTGCAGGATTTTTGCATTAATTAGTCACTATCGGAAAACACGAATTGTTTGAAACATGAATTTAAATGGAAAAATCTACCTCCGTGGTTATATTTCACAAGCTTTTACTCAACGATTAAAAGTATAAAGAAATCAAAATGGCTATTTAATTTCGCATTTTATGAGGAAGATTCTATCTTATATCATGTTGCTCGGCAACGGAATGAAAATAAATGTGTTGTTAATATTTATTATTATTTTTTTCTATTTGAATAATAAATAAATGGATGTAAAAATATATTTTTAAATGAAAGGTTTGGTTGTTCTTTTAATTATATAAATTGCGAACTGCGTACATCATTTTCATTTATCAAAGATGTTTCCAGCTCATATATTGTGTTTAGCTAATAAACTCATATATTGTGTTTACACAATAAATTCATTTAGCCGATTGTTGAAGCAGAAAAAGAGTAGAACGGCTGTATCTTATAATACAATTTTAGTGTTTTCATTTAGTATATACAAACGGGGTCAGAATATTTTATTCTTCAGATCTGCAAATTTAGAGCTACGAGTTTAGCGGAATATCTCTAAATAACTTGGTAACTTTTCTTAAACTTTACCAAATTAGCGGAAATGTTTCCAAATTTATAAAAATGACGCAAATCAATGATTTGTTTTTTTAGAATAGAGTACTGAAATGATGTTTCGGTAGCATTTGTCGGACAGTCCATCCATCCTACTTAGTAACACATTTAACGAATTTTTTTAATATTACCAAATTGATAAAAATATTTGTGAGTCCATAAAAATATCAGTAGTTATAAATTGGGGGTTCTGCGGCGGATCGGGGAGGCGGCTCAGGAGGAGAGGCCCTCTTTGGGAGGAGGGTCCCTCTTTGGGAGGATGCCTCTCTTGAGCCGCCTCCCCTCTTTGGAGTGTCTTCCCTCTTTTGAGAGGAAGCCCCTCCTTGGAGGGTCTTTAGACCCCCAGGATGCCTCTCTTGAGAGGATCCTCTTAATGCCCCCCTCCCCTCTTTTGGAAGTTTGGTGAGGTGGTGCAGCACCGGATGCCTCTTTCGGAAGAGGGCAATTGCGAAAGTCTTTCACGGAGTGAGTTTCACTCTTGAGAGGGAATGTCACAATCGCTGACTGACCTTTGACCTGAGGAAGAAGTTTCAAGGGATGTCGCAATCGAACAATCTGGAAATGACGTGTCGCGATTGATAACCTTAGAAGTGACCTTTGACAAGAACACACGTCCTCCCTCTCTGCTGGTCAGCGACAGACTGAAAGATCTTATCAGCAGGATGTAATTAAAGCGCCCTCTGGCGAATTTTGATGAAGTGCTGCCATCTATCGGCATTTTTTTTTTTTTTTTCCAAAAGAAATTAATGTTTCACTTGTCAGGAGCTGGATTCGATCTTGGGTCCAACTGATTAGAAGTCGCGCGTCTTACCATCGTGCCAAAGCACCCGTGCTTTATAGGCAGTTAACTTCGAAGTGTACCTTATCAGTGGAAGTTAGATTATTTTTCAAAGTTCATTCGAATAGCGATGCAAGGGTGCGTTTTAAAACAGAATGTTACGGACTGAATATAAATATGTATATTATAACACAATGATTTTTTTTTTTTAAAACAAATGTATACACAAACTTTAAAAACACGAATGTAATAATTAGCTAAAATTGTATTCAGTGGATTTTTTTTTTTTAAAAAATAAATCAATACGATTTTTATAATAATAACGAAATGATTTCGAATGTTTAAAAACAAATTGATTACGGAGTTCCAATGAACACGCGAAACTTGTGTTCAATGAATACGATTCGACCATTTTAAGTGTTGTGTATCTGAAAACAAATGTATACACAAACTTTAAAAACATGAATGTAATACATAGCTGAAATTATGTTTTGTGAACAGGATTCGGCCATTCTAAGTGTGTGTGTGATTTTTGAAAAATAAATCTAAAAGTATATAAAAATAATAATGAAAATTAGAACTCACGGAACGACGTCTTCACTACCCGCTGGTCAAACTTCAAATGAGTGATACACTCTCATTACGCTATTAAAAATTAGATATTATCTATAATGAGGTGTTGCCACCTATTTTTTCTAATAATATATTTTAATAGTTGGATACTTCAAGGGTCTGATTTGGTACACGTAATCTGAAATACATCATTTTAATGATATTACGAATTGAATATGATTCGGCCATTTTTAAAATGGTGGATGTAATTGAAATATCGAAGTTTAGAATTTAACAAACTAACGAATTTTCACCCCCAAAAATTTTAGAAGTTTGAAAGTTAGTGTGATAAAATCTCACACAATACTTACTCGTTTTCGAATAGCGATGCAAGGGTGCGTTTTAAAACAGAATGCTACGGACTGAATATAAAATTGCGTATTATAACATTATGATTTTTTTTAAAACAAATGTATACACAAACTTTAAAAACACGAATGTAATAATTAGCTAAAATTGTATTCAGTGGATTTTTTTTTTAAATAAATCAATGCGATTTTTATAATAATAACGAAATGATTTCGAATGTTTAAAAACAAATTGATTACGGAGTTCCAATGAACACGCGAAACTTGTGTTCAATGAATACGATTCGACCATTTTAAGTGTTGTGTATTTAAAAACATGAATGTAATACATAGCTAAAATTGTGTTCAATGAACACACAAATTATGTTTTGTGAACAGGATTTGACCATTCTAAGTGTGATTTTTGAAAAATAAATCTAAAAGTATATAAAAATAATAATAATGAAAATTAGAACTCACAGAACGACGTCTTCACTACCCGCTGGTCAAACTTCAAATGAGTGATACACTCTCATTACGCTATTAAAAATTAGATATTATCTATAATGACGTCAGCAGTATGAGGTGTTGCCACCTATTTTTTCTAATAATATATTTTAATAGTTGGATACTTCAAGGGTCTGATTTGGTACACGTAATCTGAAATACATCATTTTAATGATATTACGCATTGAATATGATTCGGCCATTTTAAAATGGTGGATGTAATTGAAATATCGAAGTTTAGAATTTAACAAACTAACGAATTTTCACCCCCAAAAATTTTAGCATTCAGTTTAAATAAAACCCAATGAATATGATATCACCATTTTAACATCGTAATTTTACTACCATTATAGAACTTAGAAGTGAGTGTACATTATTTTTTTTCAGGACACCAACACATTTTAAAATCTATTGAATAGGAATAGACCATTTTGCACATACATGTACCTAGATTTCAACACCCGGTATTAAAACCTGCTAAACATGAAACGAGTAAGTATTGTGTGAGATTTTATCACACTAACTTTCAAACTTTTTAAATTTTTAAAAATGTCCGAAATAGTTGTATTTCATCGGTAGACATAAATTGTATGGAACACATTTTTATGAAAAAAATATCTGTTTCGACAGCTTTTAAAAATAGATTTCTACAGTTGTACACTACGGTTCTAGAATTTTCTAAATACGAATCGACTGTTTGAACTACCAATGGTGGTTTTACCAATGCAAATATTTACAGGACAAATATTTCAATGAAACCGAACTTAGTTGAAGCTTCTAAGTTTGAATATTTAGAATCATTTCATATAATTTTTATATTCACATTGAAAATAGTTAACAAAATTGGAACTCACGGAGCGACAACTTACTGTCCACACTCCAAATGAGTGATACACTCTTATTACATTATTAAAAATTAGATCTTATCTATAATGATGTCATTATGTTGCCGTATTGCCACCACACAATTATTCTTTCCAAATTATGCATTTTTTTTTTCTTTTTTCTTTTTAATAACTTGCTACTGTCTTATGCTATCCATTTTTTTTTTTCATATAAGCAGATATTCCATATACCTTCTAAATGTTAAGTTGTAATTTAAAAAAAAAAAGCATTAGAGGTGTATTTTACGTCTGAATTCGTCCAAGTGAAAATCCGACAATTGCAAATGCATGATTGCATCCTCACATTTCAATAGACACTACTAAAATGTGTGGATCTTATTTTGAAAAAGCTGCTCTCAGAAAGAATATGTATATGAATACATATTTTCCATAAATATACCCCCTCCCCCCCTCAATACACACAACATGCAGGCCAAAGACTCACCCAAAATACATTCCAAATCGGCTCTATAGCTTATCGCGCTTATCAGTGTAACAGATAGTAACCCAAAGTTCATGTTCGCAAAGCGAGTTAATTGCAATGTTATTGTTTTAAGCAGTTCCCATATTTAAATGAAAAATTTATCAAATTATACAATACATACAAGAGCTGGAAGATCATAGCATTTCAATATTATGGAATACTCACGAATGTTTTTTTTTTCCCCATTTAAAATTATCAAATTTTAATGCATTTTGACAAAAATTGCACAATACTTAGTGTATGACTATCAAATAAGAGCTAGGTTTTATTGTTACAACAACGTTTAAGATCATTAAACGAGTATATATATATATTTTTTTTTTAAAGAAGAATAGTATATAACTTACTGTTTTTAAGGATAGGTGATTGTTAACATTGAATTTAAATGAAAGAGTGACCCTTTGAGACAAGTACAGTACATTGCAATAACATTAAAAAATATGAAAGATATGCAATTAACACCTTAAAAGAAACATGTAATGAGTTTTAATATCTTAATACGAGACATTATTGACATGCACATAGAAATGTCACAATTTTGTGGCTGTAGGTGCTCCATAAGATCCCTCTGCTCTTAATAAATGATCCCATTTGAATGTACATATTTAACAACATACAGAAAATGACAGGACTACAACAAAATTTTTCACCTATTACAGAATAAGTCCCAACTTCGTAGATTTTTAAGAAACTACAGTCGAATTTTCACCGATTCTTAGAGATTGAAACACAACATTGTTTATGAATCTTCATACTTTAGAGAATGGAACATAAATTACCATTTATTTTGAATGAATTCAGAATTTTGACATTGATTATAAATTTATGATTTAAACTCTGTAAAGTGTAAATATCTTTTGTTATGAAACTCACACTGTAGACATTTGATATGATTCGAATAAGTCTATTTTTAATTTTTTTATATTTTATTTTAAAAAGTGAGATTAGTAAACCTGTTACACTTGGATGCATAGATACATAACTCATAACAATATAACATTTCTTAAATGGAACATGCTAAAAAAAAAAAAAAAAAAAAAAAAAAATTAGCTAATGAGTATAAATAAAGAATCAAATTTGAAAGATAAAAACCATTTAATGAATCTATTATTCATGAAATACATATTAACCATCATCACTTGTACATTTAAACAAATAAGTTAAAATAATTTCCTTATCGCACTTTCATAGTCCTCCGATTTGAATGACTCGAAAAAATTTCTATCATAGCAGTAAAAGACTTCTTCACCACGCAACAAAACTTTCTTAGCAATGTTATTAATGTCAAGATTTAGAAGTACTTGTTCAGACACTCTGTCAAACATTTGTAATGGAGTGCTGTAAAGACATTCATGGTAACTTAAATCTTCGACTTGAGCAACACAGCCAACACATTTGAAAAGTTTTCTTACATGACACATGATGTTGTCATGAATACAAGAGATTAATTGTTCGAATGCAAAATTTTTGTCACAAATAAGTGATGGTAGAAAGGTTATAGTGTTCTTTATTTTTAATATTTGAGCAGGAAGCCACTCTATAAATATACTTTCTCGAAGATGTATACTAATGTTGTTAACACTATTGAGTAAACATGCTATTTGATTTTTATCTAAGGTAATATGACACTGTGTTAAGCAAAATTTTGAATCATATAATTGAATTATTTTCTGCAGATGCAATTTTCCAGTGTCATTGAAACAGAACAACTCATTGCGAGTGACGAAAGAGGTATCTGCATATAGAATATTGAACGACCACAATTTTTGAGAAAATTCACTCCATGTAGCCGGTGACAGTGTAACACCTTCACGCGTAGGCTGTAATTCATTTCGATCGTTAGAGAGATATTTCCATATATACACTTTTAACTTCCCATGACGAAGTTTCAAATACACATACACATTAGAACCTAAATCCCAACGACGGAGTGCATCTTGCATAAAATCTGAAGAAGTAGATTCAGTCGAAACTGATTCTGCATTGGAAGATAACAGTCCACTATGTGTTAGAGCACAAGAAAGCAGATCTTGAGTTGGGTTTTCAACCTCGGTGAGAACTCGTGAATTGACAACGGTAGATGTATCTGCTGGGGTTTTGGAAGACATGAGATAGGTTTCTAACCAATCCACAGCAAATTTTTGTGAGGGTGAATTAATCACATCTGAGACAATGTCCACAGATTTTGTTTCTTCTAGGGCAGGAACAGTCAACTCCTCACTATTTACACTAGAAATTATTTGCTCGAGTGATGGCATACTTTGAATTTTAGGCATTCTTTTTAGATAGTAACATTCAACTACGACATTCACAGTATAAGATTTATTTTTTTTTAAAACACTAACATCTTAAAACATTATATTTTTGTCACAGCTATGAGCGAAGCAAACCTATCCACACAACGTCCAAAGTTGAAATGACTTATCAAACAACTTCATAAGTATAATCACGTAACCTAAATCGAGTGTCGTGTGCAAACAGATCACATAAGATATGAAGTGATTAGAACTTATAATTTTTAATGAATCGTACAACATTAGATTGTGGTAAATACAATTGTTATCTACATGAGAAAATTTCTATATTATTTCATTCAGCTTCGAAATCATAGAGTGAAAATATGTACCAAACTTACTTAAAGTTCCGAATTTTAAATCACATTAACATTATATACTTAGAAAAATTTTATATATATTTTTATAACTTTAGGTGATATGTATCACGCGGAATATACAAGAATAACTACCAAAAACACGAAAATAACTAACAGTATGAGGCCTTCACAAGTCGGCATCCAAACTAGAAATGAACGATAAACACACTAATTGCAACAATTAGATGAGAGCTTATCAGTTCTTATCTTATCTAAGATTCCACATAAAATGACGTCATCACTCCAAAGTTCACAAGATGACGTCATTGGTCCAAGGTTCGCAAGATAGTCATTTAGCCTTTTAAAATTAAGAAGTAATTAAAATTTTTTTAATTACTATCGATTTTTAATTACTTCTTAATTTTAAAAGGCTAAATGACTATCTTGCGAACCTTGGACCAATGACGTCATCTTGTGAACTTTGGAGTGATGACGTCATTTTATGTGGAATCTTAGATAAGATAAGAACTGATAAGCTCTCATCTAATTGTTGCAATTAGTGTGTTTATCGTTCATTTCTAGTTTGGATGCCGACTTGTGAAGGCCTCATACTGTTAGTTATTTTCGTGTTTTTGGTAGTTATTCTTGTATATTCCGCGTGATACATATCACCTAAAGTTATAAAAATATATATAAAATTTTTCTAAGTATATAATGTTAATGTGATTTAAAATTCGGAACTTTAAGTAAGTTTGGTACATATTTTCACTCTATGATTTCGAAGCTGAATGAAATAATATAGAAATTTTCTCATGTAGATAACAATTGTATTTACCACAATCTAATGTTGTACGATTCATTAAAAATTATAAGTTCTAATCACTTCATATCTTATGTGATCTGTTTGCACACGACACTCGATTTAGGTTACGTGATTATACTTATGAAGTTGTTTGATAAGTCATTTCAACTTTGGACGTTGTGTGGATAGGTTTGCTTCGCTCATAGCTGTGACAAAAATATAATGTTTTAAGATGTTAGTGTTTTAAAAAAAAATAAATCTTATACTGTAAATGTCGTAGTTGAATGTTACTATCTAAAAAGAATGCCTAAAATTCAAAGTATGCCATCACTCGAGCAAATAATTTCTAGTGTAAATAGTGAGGAGTTGACTGTTCCTGCCCTAGAAGAAACAAAATCTGTGGACATTGTCTCAGATGTGATTAATTCACCCTCACAAAAATTTGCTGTGGATTGGTTAGAAACCTATCTCATGTCTTCCAAAACCCCAGCAGATACATCTACCGTTGTCAATTCACGAGTTCTCACCGAGGTTGAAAACCCAACTCAAGATCTGCTTTCTTGTGCTCTAACACATAGTGGACTGTTATCTTCCAATGCAGAATCAGTTTCGACTGAATCTACTTCTTCAGATTTTATGCAAGATGCACTCCGTCGTTGGGATTTAGGTTCTAATGTGTATGTGTATTTGAAACTTCGTCATGGGAAGTTAAAAGTGTATATATGGAAATATCTCTCTAACGATCGAAATGAATTACAGCCTACGCGTGAAGGTGTTACACTAAGACTCCTCTATATACGAGCTGACTCATCAAGCATATTGATGCCCACCATAGCTGGTAGCGCTATTCATTAGCATTAGCTCTATTCGTATTTTCACTTTAGGAAGTATTATTGAAATAATTATGGGTGGTTGTTCTGCACCGAACTGCTCTAATCATTCTAGAAACGGTTTTAGACTATTTCGCTTTCCTAGAAACGAAGAAAGAAGAAAACAATGGCTAATAAATAGTCGGCGCGATAATTGGATACCCGGTAATGGATCATACTTATGTGAGGTAAGTTCTGCAATATTCTGATTGAAACTTCTTTTTTCATATAAAGTATTTATTTTAAACACTTATTTTATAATTTCTGTAACTATAGTATGGATTATTAATGATTTTTATTTGTTAAAGTCTTATCTTAGTACACGTAGTTTGTAATGTAAACATCATCTTGAATGCATTATACGCGCTTCCAAACCTAGAAGAAAATAACTTCAAATTATATATATATATATTAAAGATTTATTGCTGTTACACAAATATCTTTCAAGTTTTATACACTTTGTTGTATTTTTAGATCATAATGAATCACAAAATTGGTGAATCCTACTATCAACAAACTGTCGCCAAGTGGAAAACTTGCCATGTTATAGTAATTGTGCAAACATAAGCTAAAATGGTAAATAAATCGAAATACGTTTATCATATAAGCTACTTAATGATTAGCTATTAATTTTTCGAAAAACTGATAAAAAATTATGTTCAAATGACACGAAATTACTTTTAAATGGCACCGATTATTTTATCGCCAAGTCGATGTTTGGCGCCAATCATTTGATGTAAACATTGGCGTTCTGTCATTCCGTTTATAGGATTTTCCCAATAAGATACTTAAATTCTTTCGTATTAGGCATAAATATATCGTTTGTAATACAGATTTATAAAATTTATTATTATTACAAAGATTTTAAATGTTATATTTATATAATCTGTAAATCTGTACATACACAAGTTTATACCAAAATTGCCTCTCTTTAAATTTTCAGGTCAAAGGTGTCAGATAAAATAACCCTACAATTACCTTTCTTTTTGCTCTTTTTACAATGACAGTGTACCTCCAGTGCTCCTCCCCCTCCCCTCCACAAAATTATCAATTCTGTTTTAATTTCCACCAGAACTTCAGTATTTTAGCAAAAACAGGGGAAATTGGAAATCCTTCACCTGGATGTGGTTACAATTTTGAAATTTTAAATGTATTGCACTGTTTTCAATAAAAATGTGTGTTGTGCAGTAGCGTATCATTTGTTGGGTGGGACTACAGAAAAATATTTTTACATTCTGTGGTAACCGATATCTCATAAATGGAAAGTAGAAATTAATTGAACTTTTCATAACTTATCGGATTACACTTATTGGTACTAATGCGTATTGGATGTATAGTTTTGGCAGTATTATCTGCTAGGATGTTTTTATGTGGTCAGCGATTTTTCATGAATGAATCGAGGAAACTGGTGGAAATTTTTTTATCATATCTATAGTAATAAAGATCAAAAGCCTGTTGATTTCAAATTTCATTGGATTTATAGTTCTGGCAATATACACTAATGGTGTTTTACCTTTGATCAGTGATATCTCACGAATAAATGATTGAGATAGGTTAAAATACATACGCTGTTTACAATAAAAATGTGTGTTGTGCAATAGCATATCATTTGTTGGGTGGGACTACATAAAAGTATTTTTACATTCTGTAGTAACCGATAGGCTTATAAATGGAAATTAGAAATTAATTGAACTTTTCATATCTTATTGGATTACGCTTATCGGTACTAATGCTTATTGGATGTATAGTTTTGGCAATATTATCTGCTAGATTTTTTTATGTGGTCAGTGATTTTTCATGAATGAATCGAGAAAACTGTTTGAAATTTTTTAATCATATCTATAGTAATAAAGATCAAAAGCTTGTTGATTTCAAATTTCATTGGATTTATAGTTCTGGGAATATACACTAATGGTGTTTCACCTTTGATCAGCGATATCTCACGAATAAATGATTGAGATAGGTGAAAATACATACACTGTTTACAATCCGGCTGTCCAAATAGATACTCAAGTCCTCATCCTCCGACTCATCCAACTCCTCATAGGATGAGTCGGACGGTCTGGGTCTTCTACACTGTTTACAATAAAAATGTGTGTTGTACAATAGCATATCATTTGTTGGGTGGGACTACATAAAAGCATTTTTACATTCTGTAGTAACCGATATCTCATAAATGGAAATTAGAAATGAATTGAACTTTCATGTCTTATTAGATTACGCTTATTGGTACTAATGCTTATTGGATGTATTCTCTACATTTTGAATAACTTTTTCAAAATAGTTTTACTTTAATGTTTTTTTAGTAACATGTATGAATGTTTGCCTCACATATTTGAAAGTTTAACTACTTTGTATCTAAAGAGGAAAATACCCTAATAACCTAAATAATAAATAATAACTTACTGAGCTCGGCTTTTTTTTTCATCAAAGATTTTCAACAGTTTCCTATAGTGCGTTAGATCGCCAAATATGGTAGCCCATGTTTATGAAGCAACCCTATTGGGCATCAATATGCTTGATAAGTCAGCCTGTAGTAGAGGAGCTCTATGTTACACTGTCACCGGCTACATGGAGTGAATTTTCTCAAAAATTGTGGTCGTTCAATATTCTATATGCAGATACCTCTTTCGTCACTCGCAATGAGTTGTTCTGTTTCAATGACACTGGAAAATTGCATCTGCAGAAAATAATTCAATTATATGATTCAAAATTTTGCTTAACACAGTGTCATATTACCTTAGATAAAAATCAAATAGCATGTTTACTCAATAGTGTTAACAACATTAGTATACATCTTCGAGAAAGTATATTTATAGAGTGGCATCCTGCTCAAATATTAAAAATAAAGAACACTATAACCTTTCTACCATCACTTATTTGTGACAAAAATTTTGCATTCGAACAATTAATCTCTTGTATTCATGACAACATCATGTGTCATGTAAGAAAACTTTTCAAATGTGTTGGCTGTGTTGCTCAAGTCGAAGATTTAAGTTACCATGAATGTCTTTACAGCACTCCATTACAAATGTTTGACAGAGTGTCTGAACAAGTACTTCTAAATCTTGACATTAATAACATTGCTAAGAAAGTTTTGTTGCGTGGTGAAGAAGTCTTTTACTGCTATGATAGAAATTTTTTCGAGTCATTCAAATCGGAGGACTATGAAAGTGCGATAAGGAAATTATTTTAACTTATTTGTTTAAATGTACAAGTGATGATGGTTAATATGTATTTCATGAATAATAGATTCATTAAATGGTTTTTATCTTTCAAATTTGATTCTTTATTTATACTCATTAGCTAATTTTTTTTTTTTTTTTTTTTTTTTTTTAGCATGTTCCATTTAAGAAATGTTATATTGTTATGAGTTATGTATCTATGCATCCAAGTGTAACAGGTTTACTAATCTCACTTTTTAAAATAAAATATAAAAAAATTAAAAATAGACTTATTCGAATCATATCAAATGTCTACAGTGTGAGTTTCATAACAAAAGATATTTACACTTTACAGAGTTTAAATCATAAATTTATAATCAATGTCAAAATTCTGAATTCATTCAAAATAAATGGTAATTTATGTTCCATTCTCTAAAGTATGAAGATTCATAAACAATGTTGTGTTTCAATCTCTAAGAATCGGTGAAAATTCGACTGTAGTTTCTTAAAAATCTACGAAGTTGGGACTTATTCTGTAATAGGTGAAAAATTTTGTTGTAGTCCTGTCATTTTCTGTATGTTGTTAAATATGTACATTCAAATGGGATCATTTATTAAGAGCAGAGGGATCTTATGGAGCACCTACAGCCACAAAATTGTGACATTTCTATGTGCATGTCAATAATGTCTCGTATTAAGATATTAAAACTCATTACATGTTTCTTTTAAGGTGTTAATTGCATATCTTTCATATTTTTTAATGTTATTGCAATGTACTGTACTTGTCTCAAAGGGTCACTCTTTCATTTAAATTCAATGTTAACAATCACCTATCCTTAAAAACAGTAAGTTATATACTATTCTTCTTTAAAAAAAAAATATATATATATACTCGTTTAATGATCTTAAACGTTGTTGTAACAATAAAACCTAGCTCTTATTTGATAGTCATACACTAAGTATTGTGCAATTTTTGTCAAAATGCATTAAAATTTGATAATTTTAAATGGGGAAAAAAAAAACATTCGTGAGTATTCCATAATATTGAAATGCTATGATCTTCCAGCTCTTGTATGTATTGTATAATTTGATAAATTTTTCATTTAAATATGGGAACTGCTTAAAACAATAACATTGCAATTAACTCGCTTTGCGAACATGAACTTTGGGTTACTATCTGTTACACTGATAAGCGCGATAAGCTATAGAGCCGATTTGGAATGTATTTTGGGTGAGTCTTTGGCCTGCATGTTGTGTGTATTGAGGGGGGGAGGGGGTATATTTATGGAAAATATGTATTCATATACATATTCTTTCTGAGAGCAGCTTTTTCAAAATAAGATCCACACATTTTAGTAGTGTCTATTGAAATGTGAGGATGCAATCATGCATTTGCAATTGTCGGATTTTCACTTGGACGAATTCAGACGTAAAATACACCTCTAATGCTTTTTTTTTTTTAAATTACAACTTAACATTTAGAAGGTATATGGAATATCTGCTTATATGAAAAAAAAAAATGGATAGCATAAGACAGTAGCAAGTTATTAAAAAGAAAAAAGAAAAAAAAAATGCATAATTTGGAAAGAATAATTGTGTGGTGGCAATACGGCAACATAATGACATCATTATAGATAAGATCTAATTTTTAATAATGTAATAAGAGTGTATCACTCATTTGGAGTGTGGACAGTAAGTTGTCGCTCCGTGAGTTCCAATTTTGTTAACTATTTTCAATGTGAATATAAAAATTATATGAAATGATTCTAAATATTCAAACTTAGAAGCTTCAACTAAGTTCGGTTTCATTGAAATATTTGTCCTGTAAATATTTGCATTGGTAAAACCACCATTGGTAGTTCAAACAGTCGATTCGTATTTAGAAAATTCTAGAACCGTAGTGTACAACTGTAGAAATCTATTTTTAAAAGCTGTCGAAACAGATATTTTTTTCATAAAAATGTGTTCCATACAATTTATGTCTACCGATGAAATACAACTATTTCGGACATTTTTAAAAATTTAAAAAGTTTGAAAGTTAGTGTGATAAAATCTCACACAATACTTACTCGTTTCATGTTTAGCAGGTTTTAATACCGGGTGTTGAAATCTAGGTACATGTATGTGCAAAATGGTCTATTCCTATTCAATAGATTTTAAAATGTGTTGGTGTCCTGAAAAAAAATAATGTACACTCACTTCTAAGTTCTATAATGGTAGTAAAATTACGATGTTAAAATGGTGATATCATATTCATTGGGTTTTATTTAAACTGAATGCTAAAATTTTTGGGGGTGAAAATTCGTTAGTTTGTTAAATTCTAAACTTCGATATTTCAATTACATCCACCATTTTAAAATGGCCGAATCATATTCAATGCGTAATATCATTAAAATGATGTATTTCAGATTACGTGTACCAAATCAGACCCTTGAAGTATCCAACTATTAAAATATATTATTAGAAAAAATAGGTGGCAACACCTCATACTGCTGACGTCATTATAGATAATATCTAATTTTTAATAGCGTAATGAGAGTGTATCACTCATTTGAAGTTTGACCAGCGGGTAGTGAAGACGTCGTTCTGTGAGTTCTAATTTTCATTATTATTATTTTTATATACTTTTAGATTTATTTTTCAAAAATCACACTTAGAATGGTCAAATCCTGTTCACAAAACATAATTTGTGTGTTCATTGAACACAATTTTAGCTATGTATTACATTCATGTTTTTAAATACACAACACTTAAAATGGTCGAATCGTATTCATTGAACACAAGTTTCGCGTGTTCATTGGAACTCCGTAATCAATTTGTTTTTAAACATTCGAAATCATTTCGTTATTATTATAAAAATCGCATTGATTTATTTAAAAAAAAAATCCACTGAATACAATTTTAGCTAATTATTACATTCGTGTTTTTAAAGTTTGTGTATACATTTGTTTTAAAAAAAATCATAATGTTATAATACGCAATTTTATATTCAGTCCGTAGCATTCTGTTTTAAAACGCACCCTTGCATCGCTATTCGAAAACGAGTAAGTATTGTGTGAGATTTTATCACACTAACTTTCAAACTTCTAAAATTTTTGGGGGTGAAAATTCGTTAGTTTGTTAAATTCTAAACTTCGATATTTCAATTACATCCACCATTTTAAAAATGGCCGAATCATATTCAATGCGTAATATCATTAAAATGATATATTTCAGATTACGTGTACCAAATCAGACCCTTGAAGTATCCAACTATTAAAATATATTATTAGAAAAAATAGGTGGCAACACCTCATTATAGATAATATCTAATTTTTAATAGCGTAATGAGAGTGTATCACTCATTTGAAGTTTGACCAGCGGGTAGTGAAGACGTCGTTCCGTGAGTTCTAATTTTCATTATTATTTTTATATACTTTTAGATTTATTTTTCAAAAATCACACACACACTTAGAATGGCCGAATCCTGTTCACAAAACATAATTTCAGCTATGTATTACATTCATGTTTTTAAAGTTTGTGTATACATTTGTTTTCAGATACACAACACTTAAAATGGTCGAATCGTATTCATTGAACACAAGTTTCGCGTGTTCATTGGAACTCCGTAATCAATTTGTTTTTAAACATTCGAAATCATTTCGTTATTATTATAAAAATCGTATTGATTTATTTTTTAAAAAAAAAAAATCCACTGAATACAATTTTAGCTAATTATTACATTCGTGTTTTTAAAGTTTGTGTATACATTTGTTTTAAAAAAAAAAAATCATTGTGTTATAATATACATATT
Organism: Amaurobius ferox; assembly: GCA_951213105.1. Classification (NCBI taxonomy): domain Eukaryota; kingdom Metazoa; phylum Arthropoda; class Arachnida; order Araneae; family Amaurobiidae; genus Amaurobius; species Amaurobius ferox. Next base: position 139,509,715 of record OX578138.1, on the reverse strand, counting down.
TATATTCAGTCCGTAACATTCTGTTTTAAAACGCACCCTTGCATCGCTATTCGAATGAACTTTGAAAAATAATCTAACTTCCACTGATAAGGTACACTTCGAAGTTAACTGCCTATAAAGCACGGGTGCTTTGGCACGATGGTAAGACGCGCGACTTCTAATCAGTTGGACCCAAGATCGAATCCAGCTCCTGACAAGTGAAACATTAATTTCTTTTGGAAAAAAAAAAAAAAAATGCCGATAGATGGCAGCACTTCATCAAAATTCGCCAGAGGGCGCTTTAATTACATCCTGCTGATAAGATCTTTCAGTCTGTCGCTGACCAGCAGAGAGGGAGGACGTGTGTTCTTGTCAAAGGTCACTTCTAAGGTTATCAATCGCGACACGTCATTTCCAGATTGTTCGATTGCGACATCCCTTGAAACTTCTTCCTCAGGTCAAAGGTCAGTCAGCGATTGTGACATTCCCTCTCAAGAGTGAAACTCACTCCGTGAAAGACTTTCGCAATTGCCCTCTTCCGAAAGAGGCATCCGGTGCTGCACCACCTCACCAAACTTCCAAAAGAGGGGAGGGGGGCATTAAGAGGATCCTCTCAAGAGAGGCATCCTGGGGGTCTAAAGACCCTCCAAGGAGGGGCTTCCTCTCAAAAGAGGGAAGACACTCCAAAGAGGGGAGGCGGCTCAAGAGAGGCATCCTCCCAAAGAGGGACCCTCCTCCCAAAGAGGGCCTCTCCTCCTGAGCCGCACTGAGCCGCCTCCCCGATCCGCCGCAGAACCCCCAATTTATAACTACTAATATCATAGAATTGATAAAATCGCGCTTAATAAATGAAAATAATTGTGTTGTGTTAGGGGATAGTATTGTGATGATGTTTCGTCAATTTGTCGCAAAATGGGACTATCTGTTCTACAGTCCCACTAAATGTCGCCAAATCTTCCATGGAAGTCGCATTATTCAGATGATATGATTTCCATCAATTTTTTTGAAGCAAATGATATCATGTCGCTTAGCAACGGATCCAATGTGTTATGCGGCATACGATTTTATATTAAATCTTTTCCGATTTGAAAAATAAAGATATGTATATAAAATAAATTTCATTGACATTGCATTTTGACTGGATAATATCAATTACGGTCTTCAGGTTTAAACATTATTATTATTGATATTTTCGGGGACTTTTGATTCAGGGATTATTGATATTTTCAAGTTATTATGACATTGTTTTATTATGAAGAAAATTGTTGAAACTCATATATAGTACGTTGTACGTAATCTTCTACAAATGCATTATATCTTCTAATCTACGAGAATATAAGTAGTACAGGTATATTGGCATATATTTAGATATATAGTGGCATATATTGGAATCAATTACGACCTTCTGGTAAAAGATTACTGGGATTATTTATATTTTCAATTTATTACGTCATCTCCTTTATTCTGGCAAATATTTTTGAGACTCATATTGTAATACGGGTAATCTTCTACTAACACACTGGCATATTTCTAATCTACGACAATATAAGTAGTACGGGGTTGCATATAATGATTCAATTCCTTTTTTTTTTTGTAAATTTGCTTATAAAAGAGGTCAGGATGTTTTATTCTTCAGATCTGCCCGTGAAGATAATTTTGCATAGTGAGAACAGATATTCTTAAATTTCTCTTTAGGAGCAATAAATTCAATATTTTAACAGAATTTGCACATGATTGCGAATTATAAGTTTCTTTTTATTATATACTCCGTACGAAGAACGGGTATGCTGCTAGTTAAAAATAAATTTAATATTCAAAGCTATAATCTTGGAGGTAAAAGGGAATTAACTCAATAATGCTAAATACTATGGCAATAATACTAAAGCTATGTTTGAGATTCTCGTTACATTTTAAATGTCTTATCTATATAAATAAAAATGAAAATCTGTCTGTCTGTCTGTCTGTCTGTCACACCATCACGGGAGAACGGCTGAACCGAATTTGATGAAATTTTGTGGGTAACCCAGAAATAGCCCCACTTAAAATTATATCCGTGTTTTGAGTTTCTACGACCAGTGGTTCTCGAGATATTAGTAAAAAACGAAATTTTCGTTTGTCTCATCATCACGGAAAAACGGCTGAACCGAATTTAATGAAATTTGGTGAATAGCCTTGAAATATCCCCCCATAAATTTTGTCCAAGTTTCGAGTTTCTAAGACCTGGGGTTATCGAGATATTAATGAAAAACGGAACTTTTTCCTAGGAGTTCTACTCCCTAACTCCGTGGTTTATCCAAACGAAAAGCTTGAAAATCGTTTGAAAGTGAATTAAAATTTAATCTCTGAGTTTGATGGGAGATTTTTTGCGTTAATTAGTCACTTTCTGAAAGCATGAATTGTTTGAAACATGATTTAAAGGGGAAATCTATCTCCATGGTTCATGGTTTATTTAAAACAAGCTTTTACGAAACAATGAGAAGTATAGAGAAATCAAAATCGTTATTTAATTTCGCAGTTTATGTTATAAGACATGACATATTTAACATGTTATAAGATTCTATCTTATATCATGTTACTCAGAAACGCAATTAAATTAAATCTGTCTGTTAATTTTAATAATTATTTTTTCGATTTGAATAATAAATAAATGGATATAAAAAATATATTTTAGAAAAGAACGATTTGATTTTTCTTATAGCATTTTTGACTGGATAATATCAATTACGGTCTTCAGGTTTAAAAATTATTATTATTTATATTTTCGGGGATTATTGATTCAAGGATTATTGATATTTTCAAGTTATTATGCAATTATTTTATTATGACAAAAATTGTTTAAACTCATATATTGTATGTTGTACGAATCTTCTACAAATACACGTGTATATCTTTTAATCTACGAGAATATAAGTAGTACAGGTATATTGACATATGTTTTGATATATATTGGCATATATTGGAATCAATTACGACCTTCTGGTATAAAGAGTACGGATATTATTGATGTTTTCAATTTATTACGTCATCTCTTTTATTTTGGCAAATATTTTTGAGACGCATATTGTAATACGGGTAATCCTCTACTAACACATTGGCATATTTTCTGATCTGCGACAATATAATTAGTACGGGGTTGCATATATTCATTCAATTCCTATTTTTTCTTCTGTGTATTTGCTTACAAAAGGGGGCAGGATGTTTTATTCTTCAGATCTGATCGTGAAGATAATTTTGCATAGTGAGAACATATATTCTTAAACTTCTCTTTAGGAGCAATAAATTTAATATTTTAACAGAATTTGCACATGATTGCGAACTTTCTTTAAATTATAATAAGTTTCTTTAAATTATACACTCCGTACGAATAACGGGTGTGCTGTTAGTGGTTAATAAATTTTAACATTTTAGGAGGATATATCATGTTGCTCGGCATCGCAATTAAATTAAATGTGTTTGTTAACGTTTTTATTATTTTTTTTCGATTTAAATAATAAATAAATGGATAAATGGATATAAAAGTATATCTTATGAATGGACGGTTTGATTTTTCTTTTAATTATATTAATTGCTGACTGCGTACATCAATTTCATTTATTTTGGCAAAGAGTTTTCAAGCTTATATCGTATTTAGCTACTAAACTCATATATTGTGTTTAGCCAATATATTCATATAGCCGATTGTTGAAACAGAAAAAGAGTAGAGCGGGTATATCTTCTAATACAATTGTAGTGTTTTCATTTAGTATATTGAAACGGGATAAGAATGTTTCATTCAGATCTGCAAATTCAAAGCTACGAATTTGGAGGGATATCGCTAATTTGACAACTTTTCTTAAACTTTGCCAAATTGACGGAAATGTCGCCAAATTGATATAAACGACACACAAACAGCTGCCATAAACTTTCGGGTTGGTCGTGTGGCTTGGGTCTTCTACATATCAATGAAATTTTTTTTTGTTTTGTTAGAAGAGAGTACTGAAATGATGTTTGGTTAGCATTTATCTGTCAGACCAACCATCCCACTTAGTAATACATTTAGCGAATTTTTAAAATGTCACCAAATTGATAAAAATGTTTTCAAATCTATAAAAATATCTTGAAATTGATAAAATTGCGCTACATAAATGATTTTAATTGTTTTTTGTTAGGGGATAGTATTGTGATGATATTTCGTCAATTTGTCGCAAAGTGGAACTGTCAGTTCTACAGTCCCATTTGGCGATAAATTTGGCAATTTTTTAAAATGTCGCTAATTTGACGAAACTGTCGCCAAATGTTCCATAGAAATATAACTATTTAGACGATATTTTTTCTACCAATTTATTTGAAGCAAATGATATCATGTCGCTTAGCAACGGATTTAAATCCAATGTGTTTATGCGGCAGACGATTTTTATTAAATCCTTTCCGATTTGAATAATGAAGATATGTATATAAAATAAATTTCATTGCCATTTCATTTTGGACTGGATAATATCAATTATACTCTTCAGGTTTAAACATTATTATTATTGATATTTTCCGGAATTATTGATTCAGGGATTATTGATATTTTTAAGTTATTACGCCATTGTTTTATTGCGGCAAAAATTGCTGATACACGCATATTGTACGTTGTACGAGTAATCTTCTAGGAATGCACGGGTATATCTTCTAACCTACGAGAATATAAGTAGTACAGGTATATTGGCATATATTGGCATATATATTGGAATCAAGTACAGTCTTCTGGTATGAAGATTAAGGGGATTAATTATATATTCAATTTATTACGTCGTCTGTTGTATTTTACCAAAAAACATTTGTGACTCATATTGCAAAACGGGTAATCTTCTACTAATAATCGGACATTATAAGTAGTACGTGTATATCTTCCCATATAATTTTAGCACTTTAATTTTGACATATATTGGAATAAATGACTGTCTTCAGATTTAAAGATTACGGGTTTATTGGTATTTTCAATTTATACATGTAATCTACTAATACAGGTTATATTTTCTAATATTCGCGTATATAATTAGTACGGGTCCCATACAATTTTAACGCTTTTATTTTGCATATATTGATTCAATTCCATATTTCTTTTTTTATTTGCTTACATAAGGGGTCCAAGATGTTTTATTCTTCAGATATGTCCATGAAGATAATTTTATATAGCGAGAACAGAGATTCTTAAACTTATTTTTAGGAGCATTATATTAAATATTTTAACAGAATATTTTGATTAAACATGTCATTTAGTATACTATAAGAATTTGGGCATGATTAAGAATTTCAAGTTTCTTTATATTATATACTCCGTACGAAGAACGGGTATGCTGCTAGTTATCAATATAAATAAAATTGAAAATCTGTCTGTCCCATCATCACGGGAGAACGGCTGAATCGAATTTGATGAAATTTTGTGGTTAGTCTAGAAATAGCCCCATTTAAAATTTAGTCCATGTTTTGAGTTTCTACGACCAGTGGTTCTCGAGATATTAGTAAAAAACGAAATTTTCGTTTGTCTCATCATCACGGGAAAACGGCTGAACCGAATTTAATGAAATTTTGTGGATAGCCTTGAAATAGCCCCCCATAAATTTTGTCCAAGTTTCGAGTTTCTAAGACCAGGGGTTATCGAGATATTAATGAAAAACGGAACTTTTTCTTAGGAGATCTACTCTCCAACTCCGTGGTTTATCCAAACGGAAAGGATGAACATCGTTTGTTTAAAGCGCCAAAATGAAATAAAACTTTATTTCCGAGTTTGGTACAGGATTTTTGCATTAATTAGTCACTATAGAAAAACATGAATTGTTTGAAACATGAATTTAAATGGAAAAATCTACCTCCATGGTTCATCTTTCACAAGCTTAACGATGTAAAGTATAAAGAGATCCAAATGGCTATATAATTTCGCATTTTAGGAGGAAGATTCTATCTTATATCCTGTTGCTCGGCAACGGAATGAAATTAAATGTGTTGTTAATATTTATTATTATTTTTTCTATTTGTATAATAAATAAATGGATGTAAAATATATTTTATAAATGAACGATTTGATTGTTCTTTTAATTATATATATTGCGGGCTGCGTACATCACTTTCATATATTTTAGCAAAGAGGTTTCAAGCTCATATATTATGTTTAGCTAATAAACTCATATATTGTGTTTACTCAATAAATGCATTTAGCCGATTGTTGAAGCAGAAAAAGAGTAGAACGGGTGTAAGTATCTTCTAATACAATTTTAGTGTTTTCATTTAGTATATACAAACGGGATCAGGATATTTAATTCTCCAGATCTGCAAATTCAGAGCTACGAATTTAGAGGAATATCTCTAAATAACTTGGTAACATTTCTTAAACTTTACCAAATTAGTGGAAATGTCTCCAAATTGGTAAAAATGACCCAAATCAATGAAATTAAATTTGTTTTTTTAGAATAAAGTACTGAAATTATGTTTCTGTAGCATTTGTTGGTCAATCCATCCATCCTACTTTGTAACACATTTAACGAATTTTTTTAATATCACCAAATTTATAAAAATATTTGTAAATCCATAAACATATCATGAAATTGATAAAATCGCGCTTAATAAATGAAATTAATTATGTTTTGTTAGGGGATAGTATTGTGATGATGTTTCGTCAATTTGTCGCAAAATGGGACTATCAGTTCTACAGTACCACTTGGCGATAAATTTGGCGATTTTTTAAGTTATCGCTAAATCGACGAAAATGTCGCCAAACCTTCCATGCAGATTGCATTGTTCAGATGATATGATTTCCATTTATTTAAAGCAAATGATATCATGTCGCTTAGCAACGGATCCAATATGTTATGCGGCATACGATTTTTATTAAATCTTTTCCGATTTGAATAATAAAAATATGTATATAAAATAAATTTCATTGACATTGAATTTTTGACTGGATAATATCAATTACGGTCTTCAGTTTTAAACATCATTATTATTGATATTTTCGGGGACTGTTGATTCAGGGATTACTGATATTTTCAAATTAATATGGAATTGTTTTATTATGACGAAAATTGTTGAAACTCATATATAGTACGTTGTACGAGTAATCTTCTACAAATGCATGGGTATATCTTCTAATCTAGGAGAATATAAGTAGTACAGGTATATTGGCATATATTGGTATTGGCCTTCTGGTATTAAGATTACAGGGATTTTTGATACTTTCAATTTTTTACGTCATGTCTTTTATTTTGGCAAATATTTTTGAGACTCATATTGCAATACGGGTAAGCTTCTACTAACACACTGGCATATTTTCTAATCTGCGACAATATAAGTAGTACGGGGTTGCATATATTGATTCAATTCCTTTTTTTTTTTAAGTTTGCTTACAAAAGAGGCCAGGATGTTTTATTCTTCAGATCTGTCCGTGAAGATAATTTTGCATAGTGAGAACAGATATTCTTAAACTTCTCTTTATGAGCAATAAATTTAATATTTTAACAGAATTTGCACATGATTGCGAATTATAAATTTCTTTATATTATATACTCCGTACGAAAAACGGGTATGCTGCTAGTTGTAAATATGTACCTGATAGTTACATATATACATGAGAAACACTTGCAAGTATCTCTATAATAAAACAAGAAAGATCAATCATGCATAAAGCATTGATTATGAAACACTTTACAACTTCAATGCAATTTTATATAAACATCTCTAAAATGAGGTACATTCCTCGGTTATATTTTTAAAATTATCACAATACTACATTAATTTATTATATTTGAAAACTTAAAACTTCATCGAAAAAAATGAACTTCGTTCAAATGACGGCATTGAAATATAAATTGCCTGGTTTAAACATCTCTAAAATGCGATACATTCCTCGGAAATATTTTTAAAATTATCATAATGCTACGATAATTTATTGTATTTGAAAAAAACTTCATCGAAAACAAATGAACTTATTCAAATGTGACGTCATCGAAATATAAATCGCCTCTATATAAAAGCAGCATTTCATTCATAAACATTTCTCCATTCCTTTCATTCATCACAATACGATAATAATTTATTTTGTTTAAAAACTTAAAACCATGGAGGTACAAGTAACTTAACTCTATGCTTAAAACTTCATTGAAAAAATCGTCTGGTTCTCTGTGTAAAATCAATGAATGTTTCATTCATATCAGCTATATTTCAGACTCCATGAGCTATATAATTTTGCGTTAAGGAAATGCAGCAATTCTTATACAACTCATTCTACATCTTTTGGTGTTTACATTCTCCATAAGTGAAAATTAGGCTTCGTTGTAGAAATAATAGAAGTTTGATGATCATTTAAACTCAAATATATTGTAATTCCGTTGTTTCAGTATGTAGATGCACAGAATTTAAGCCAAAAAAAAAAGCAGTTTTAGGACGGATGCAACACTAAATATGAATGAAAAAGAACTTTAAAAATCACGATTTTGACACAAGATGGATGCCATATTTTATTTTGAAGTTGGTCACGTGATCTCTTCATATAACGGGTGTAATTACTATTTTAATTTTTATTTAAAAACTACTGAATATATTTTGCTGAAATTTTTTTCATATATTTTATGGGATAATTTGAATATTTCCTAAAACTTTCGAAGCAATTTGCGAATTTTACATTCGCTTAAAAAATATTTGAAAAATTAGGTCCCATAGGGTTCAATGTATTTCATTTTTCAACCCGGGTTCAATCCAAAACTAATTGGGTTATATTATTCATTCATATTTCCATAGGTCCCACAGACCGTCTGAACAATAACATACTAAAATTTCATTTTGACAAAGTCATTTTTACGGCAGTTATCGTGCTAACGGACAGACTGACAGACAGACAGAATGAATGAACAAAGTCATAAATGATTTTCAACTGTTATAAAGTGTTAATAAAGCGGTTTTAGAACGGATATAACACTAAATATGAATTAAAAAGAACGTTAAAAGTCGCGATTTTGACATAAGATGGATGTCATATTTTATTTTAAAGTGGGTCACGTCATCTCTACGTATACTTGTCACGTGATCTCTTCATATAAAGGGTGTAATTATTATTTTAATTTTTATTTAAAAAAACTACTGAATATATTTTGCTGAAATTTTTATATTTTATGGGATAATTTGAATATTTCCTAAAACTTTCGAAGCAATTTGTGAATTTGAAATTCGCTTAAAAAATGTTTGAAAAATTAGATCCCATAGGGTTCAATGTATTTCATTTTTTCAACTCGGGTTCAATCCAAAACTAATTGGATGATGTTATTCATTTATATTCCTGTAGGTCTCTCACAGACCGTCTGAACAACATACTAAAATTTCATTTTGATAAAGTCATTTTTACGGCAGTTATCGTGCGAAAGGACAGACAGACAGACAGAATGAACAAAGTCATAAACACTTTTCAACTATATTGTAAAGTGTTAAAAACTGATTAACATTGGGGGGGGGGGGATTTTTACTTGTTTTGAGGCAGAGCATACCTGCGTGAGTGCACACAGATTGCATAACTGTGTTGAGTGGCCTATATACCCGCATTATCAATTTCTGATATTTTGGGAGGTCATGGGAATATACTTGTAGTGGTGAGTGAGCGACAGGAAAATGGGAGCTGATCCCCAACTGGTGTATTAAGCCGCCGTAGCACGAAAAAGCTCTCGAAGTGAGCTTAGCGAGCACCAGCGAGTACGGGGTCCCCCAACTCTCGAAAAGTTCCGGAGGTTGGGGAGCATCAACGAGCAGGAGGCGCACCGCAGTGAAAACGTAGAACTTTATTATGAAAAGAAAAATCAACTATCTGTTTCTTTCAAAAATAAAAGTAGAAAAGAACAGTTTTTCTCCAGATTTAAAATTTTTAAAATATGGTAGTTTTTCTACGTTTATAACTGAAGAAGTAGAGCAGATAGACAAACTAACTATGAAAGAAGCCCCTCTATACCTTTTTATAATTTGAAAGTTTTGTTGTTGTAACTTATAAGTGACATACAGAAACTTCCAATTCTTTCCCCTACAGCTGATATGCCCAATGGTTAGTGCAAAATACATTTTTTCGAAAAAGATAATTTTTCAATCAAAAGTAAATTGATATAATTAAAGTTATAGAAAAAATTACGCCCTGCGCTCTAATAGTCAAATGTCAAGTTCATTTGATCATTTTTATTCAATCACTAGCCGCCTTCGGCGACCAG
>OX578138.1:139384766-139499337 GCA_951213105.1 Amaurobius ferox | reverse complement strand
GTACACACAGACGGACATATTTCCAAAAGTGTTCGAAATGGATTCAGGTCTTGAAACGTGATTATCCGTCAAAACTTCGAATTAGAAGTTTTCGGGAAAACAATTCTTTATCTATGCAATAGAAAGTAAAAATATCCATTTTTACTTTCCTTATATACATAATGTATAAGGAAAGTATTGTGACGGGGTCGAAAATTCGAATTCGAGTTTTCGACGGGAGAGCACGTTTCAAGCATCCCTGATCACGAATCAAACATTTTTGAAGTGATGTCTGTGTGTGTGTATGTGTGTGTGTGTGTGTCAGTGAGTCTGTGGAGACGATAACTGACGAACGAATGGACCGATTCGAACCAAATTTAGTACAAAAATCACAATCCTTAAACACTGGAAGCCTATTGTTTTTATACGTAATCGAATGTTCTGAACCAACCTAAATTTTCGAATGAAATTTTGAAAAAATCGTCAAAAAATCAAAACCACTAATAAAGTTACGCAAATAGACATTTCTTGTGTAATTTTTCATTAGAAAACGATTGACATAAATTTTAGAACGCCAACATGAACCATTCTCGAGATATTGCACATTTTTCAAAAAAATTATGAAAAAGTCACATAAAAAAAAAATTCCTATTGAGAAACATGTTCACTTTTCATATGTAATACCATGCGATAAATTGAGTGACATCATTCTCGTGGATCTAGCTCGTTCATTCATGAAAAAATATACTTTGAATAATACTTTTGTATTTGAACGCCAGTAGTCATTTATCTGCTGTAAGAATAACTTTTTTCTTAGTGCATAACACTTGGCGAGATTTTGGCGACGAATTTGGCGGAATGTCGCCAACTTGGCGACTTTTTTGAAATGTTGCCAAATTAATGAAAATCTCGCCAAATGGATAAAAATGATGCTAAATTAATGAAAATGACGACTAATTGTCGAAAATTCAATATCTTGGAAAGAATATTAGTATCTACTATAAGAAAAACCTATTATTTTACTGTAAAAGTAGTAAATTCATTACATTATATAAGGAAAGTCATGTGTTGCCCACATCAGATTTTTTTTTTTTTTCAGATTTCATACCAAGCAATTATTTTAAAATATTTCGTAAAATATTTTTAAAAGTTTACTTTTTCCGAGTTGGCAACAGCTTAGTGGTGTAGATGAATTGGATGCATTTAGTTTATCTTTGTTAATATAAATTATTTTGAAACCATTAATATCCATAGTTTAGTTCCCATTTTCAATTTCCCCATGTATTGTACACTGTATTGTTCCGGGAATTATAGTTGTTTGCCATAGAAAAAAATCTGATGTGGGCAACACATGACTTTCCTTATATAATGCAATGAATTTACTACTTTTATAGTTTAAAAAATGTTATTCTTATAGTAGATACTTATATTCTTTCCAAGATATTGGATTTTCTTCAATTAGTCGTCATTTTCATTGATTTAGCATCATTTTCATCCATTTGGCGAGATTTTTGTTAATTTGGCAACAATAAAAATATGTCGCCAAGTTGGCGACATTCCGCCAAATTCATCGCCAAAATCTCGCCAGGCGTTATGGATGGAGAAATAAGTTATTCTTACAGTAGATAAATGACTATTAGCGTTCAAATACAAAAGTATTACTCAAAGTATCTTTTTTCATGAATGGAACGAGCTAGATCCACAAGAATGATGTCAACCAAATTTATCGTATGGTATTACATATGAAAAGTGAACATGTTTCTCAATAGGAAATATATATATTTTTTTTTTATATAAATTTTTGATAATTTTTTCTTAAAACTGCGCAATATCTCGAGAACGGTTCATGTTAGCGTTCTAAAATTTATGTCAATCGTTTTCTAATGAAAAATTACATAAGAAATGTCTATTTGCGTAACTTTATTAGCGGTTTTGATTTTTTGACGATTTTTTCAAAATTTCATTTGAAAATTTAGGGGGATTCTGAACATTCGATTGCATATAAAAACAATAGGCTTCCAGTGTTTACGGATTGTCGTGATTGTGTTTGTGATTTTTGTACCAAATTTCGTTCGAATCGGTCCATTCGTTCGTCAGTTATCGTCTCCACAGACTCACTGACACACAGACATCACTTCAAAAATGTTTGATTCGTGATCAGGGATGTTTGAAACGTGCTCTCCCGTCGAAAACTCGAATTCGAATTTTCGGCCCCGTCACAATACTTTCCTTATACATTATGTATATAAGGAAAGTAATAATGTAATGAAAATCTTACATGTTAGATAATTCAAGTTATAATTACACGAATTGCTAATTATTCTATATAGTTTTAAGGTTTTACATAATGTATCTGTACATAAAATTTCATGACACCACGTGCATGCGTTCTTAAGTTATCGTGCACACACCTCACAGGCTACATACCCGTACGGACGGACATATATTTTAAAAATTCCTCCAGGAGTGTGCTTAACTGTCAAAATCTCGAATTCGAAATTTTTTTAAGTAAATAATTCTTTTCAATCTTATATAATAAAGGATAATGTCTGTGTGTGTGAGGGGGGGGGGGGGGATTGTAGCGTAAAATCTAAACACCGTACGGCCATGAAATTTGGTAAACAAATACGTAAAAGTGCACCTGGACATTATTTTTTTTTAATTTGCAATTAGTTTTTTAGTTATCGTATGTGTTAGCATTTTCACACAAATCAGATACTTAGCGACCGAAAATATTATCACAAGTTTCCCTCTTGACATCATCGAAACGATAAAAAATTCTCTTTCAAACAAACTTTGAACGGAATCCATATGATTAAAATAGACTACTTTTCGTGAATTTAAAAATATACTTTATTTGCGTTCAAAACGTTCCCAATTTTTAAATTGCGATTTAAAAAAATTGACGGGCAATCCAATGTTTATAATTTAACACCAGCTACTTTAAATATTACACACTGATCGAATTTCCGGCCGTCCAAATGGATGCTCTATGTCTTCCGATGAGTCGGGCGCTCTGGGTCTTCAACACTGATTGAATTTGATGTCTTCGGATGAGTCGGACGGTCTGGGTCTTCAACACTGATCGAATTTAGAAAATAATTTTCTGAAGCCACCCGTTCATTATTGTAAATTTATTAAGCAAATGAACCGTTAAAATTTTCGATGTCCGACGTTTTACTCAGGAAGGTCGGTCTAAAAATAAACCTTCCTCTAATCTCCTGCTCGGGATCGGATCCATTTTAAAGGTAGAGGAGGGGATAATTTGGGAATGGGAGATGATTTCTGCGTTTCTGTGGAACCGAGATAGAAGCTACTTTTTTTCACGTTTTTATGAGAGCTCAAAATGGGTTTAGGTGTTGGTAATTTTTAATGTTGGGTGCGGTCGGGTCATTGCTTCGGTGTACACGGACTGCATGCAATTTCTAATGATACATAAAATTTACTTATTACTTTCCTTATATACAATAATGTATAAGGAAAGTATTGTGACGGGGTCGAAAATTTGAATTCGAGTTTTCGACGGGAGAGCACGTTTCAAGCATCGCTGATCACGAATCGAACATTTTTGATGTGATGTCTCTGTATGTGTGTGTGTGTTTGTCAGTGAGTCTGTGGAGACGATAACTGACGAACGAATGGACCGATTCGAACGAAATTTGGTACAAAAATTACAATCCGTGAATACTGGAAGCCTATTGTTTTCATACGCAATCGAATGTTCAGAACCCCTTAAATTTTCAAGTGAAATTTTGAAAAAATCATCAAAAAATCAAAACCTCTAAAAAAGTTGCGCAAATAGACATTTTTTTTGTAATTTTTCATTAGAAAACGATTAGCATAAATTTTAAAACGCTAGCATGAACCGTTCTCGAGATATTGCACATTTTTCAAAAAATACTATAAATTAAAAATAAATATTAACTGTTGAGAAACATGTTTACTTTTCATATGTAATACCATACGATAAATTGGGTGACATCATTCTCGTGGATCTAGCTCGCTCCATTCATGAAAAAAGATACTTTGAGTAATACTTTTGTATTTGAACGCTAATAGTCATTTATCTGCTATAAGAATAAATTATTTCTCCGTCCATAACACTTGGCGAGATTTTGGCGACGGATTTGGCGAAATGTCGCCAACTTGGCGACTTTTTTAAATGCTACCGAATCAAAGAAAATCTCGCTAAATGGATAAAAATGACCCTAAATCAATGAAAATAACGACTATTTGATGGAAATTCAATATCTTGCAAAAAATATAAGTATCTACTATAAGAATAACCTATTTTGTTTTTAATGTAAAAGTAGTAAATACATTGCATTATATAAGGAAAGTCATGTGGTGCCTACATCAGATTTTTTTATTATATTTTTAGATTAACGAGGAGATTAATATGAGAAAATAAAATTGCATCTTTAGGTTCATTTGTTTCTAAAGATTCTTTTAGGTATTTTCTGAATCATAAAAATACTGTATTTCCCAAAAATTTTTCAAATTCGAGCTTTTGATCAATAAGCACGTTTTAAGACTCTTGAATTCATTTTGAGCCCTTTGGAAAAGATGCCTTTCCGTGTGTACGCATGTATGTCTGCGAGATAAATAAGATCTTTGCCTAAACAATGCAAGAAAATCATTGTTTGATTCTGAATCATGCTACGAGTCTTTTTTTTTTTTTTTAGGTACAGATGTAGTATAATCCCTTTTTCATTGCCGGCGATTTTAGGTGAGATTCTGGCAATCCCTGCTATGATCTGGAAAACATTCCATTCTGGCAACCTTTTCCGCGTCTTTTGTCGCCCATCGCCAAGGTATAAATCGTAACATTCCATTCTGGCAACGCTATCAATGTCTTTTGTCGCCGCGGTAAAATCAGAAAATTTTCTGATTTTCATGTTGTGCTCTATGAGCCACAGAACACCTGTTGTACAAACAGTTATTGCTACGTGCGATCTCCAACAGCCAGCGGGACCAGATTCTATGATGTTTTTTGAGCGGGCGTAGGCCCATGTTTGAATTGCTACTAATTAACTGTTGTACAAAGGATGATTTTTACCTTGGCGACAAAAGGACGGCAAAAACCGCGGAAAACGGTACCAGAATGAAATGTTGCAATTTTTAATTTGGCGACAAAAGGGCGAAAAAAGACGAGGAAACAGTTGTCAGAATGGAATGTTCTCCAAATCACAGGAGAGATTGCCAGAATCTCACCTAAAATCACCAAGAATGGAAAAGGGGTTATACTACATCTGTTCCTTTTTTTACTCCAAACATTATGTTTTCTTTGCGTATTCTATGTATTGCATGTAAGAAAGTATAAATGTATTCGAAATAATAAAAATAAATGTATTCGAATAATTTTCTCTCACTCTAATGATATTTTAACAAGCCCAATTTTTGGTAGGAATATTTGTTTGATATGGAGAACTTTTGATTTAAAATTTAGGATTCCAGTATATTTCTTGAGTTTTTCAATTTAATAAAAATGTTAAAAAATAAATGAGTTTACATCAGGATTGCAAAATAAGCATACATCTTTCAGGTTTTGAGATGAATTTTAAAAAAAATTTCTACATAAAATAAAATAATCTTTGTTCCGGACAAATAACACATTATATAGAAGGGTTTCTTTTATCAAAATATATTTAATTATAAAAATATTTTACATAAATCTGATCACACTCTTTTCAAACATTTACTATTTCATTTGCTTCATTGTTAATTTCCTTTAGCATAATAATATATATATATGTAAATTAACAACATAAAAATATCTAACCCTGTTTAAAACTAGAACAAACAATTTAGGAAACTTTGGAAATATGAGCATAAAAATCTGCAAAAAAATACTTACCAAAATGTAGACATAGCTATCGATAAATAATAAATAGTACTGAATAAATGTTTTCTTCAAACAGCTGCTCATTTCAAAGAGAAGTTTAAAAAAATCCATATCACAATGTATTACGCTCAACGAGAAACCTGGTTTAAACTAAAAAAGCTTCCATTTTTGTAATGATTAGAATTAAATTCGAGTAATAAGCGTGCATATTTAAGTTTGATTTGTGGCAAATATGATTCAAAATAGCAAACACAGCGTTTTTAAGAAAAAAGAACTATCAGTACAGTAAAATAAAATACATGCAACTTATGAAAAATAAATGTTAATAAGAAAAAAATAATATTAAAGGATAAAAGACGCAAATGAGAAATTAAAAATATATATATATATATTAATTGACACATATAAGAATATATTGCAGACGATAATTTTCGAAGTTTCATTATTTTTCCGTTGCCATTTAAATGCCATTATAATTCCGTTGCCATTATAATTAATTTTAGGAAAAGCTAATTTTCCTTTAACCATTTTACCACGAGATTTAAAAACGAGAATATTTTATCAATAAACTTTGAAGTTTTTCCCACATAAAGGAAACGTAACCGTTCGTAAACAAGTGAAAATATCTCCAATAGAATTAAATATAGAATTTCTTACAAATCTTTTCAAATTTATGAGTATCTTTTTGAGTATATTTTCAAATTTATTAAGTAAAAAATTACTTTTACTCGCCCACCCGCGGATAGCAAATAAGTGCAAAAATGTTTCCTATCAAGAATACAGAAAATATTTGTGCGTTCATTTATTACTGTGCTAAACACAGGGCCAGCTTTACCGTCTTGGGTCTCACACTCGGTCAAATAACACCTGAATGCGATTTATTTATTTATACTTTTTTTTTTTTTTAATTTAACATCAGAAATCGGGAAACAAAGTTATGTTGTTTCTTGTCCAACCCCACCCCCACTCTCTTCGAAAATTTAAAAAATTAAAAAGAAAAACACATAAACATCCTTTAATCAGAACAACAGAAAAAGAAAAATAGTGTTTGCAAATATAACGGTGTTCTCTTTTAATCTACTTGTTTTTCAACACCCTGTATAAAGTCCTGGGAAAACGAAAAAGAAAATTGCCTTGAGCGGAAGTGATAGAATAAGAATATTTCACCGCATGTTCAGCGTCGTTGTTTCTTCAAAATTCATAATAAACATCAACTCACCTGGTTGAGAAGAAATACACTTAGAAAAATATTCCTCCTTCTTCTTAGCTCGTCAGTTAAGACAATGAAAGACGAGGCATTTTGATGGACGAATTGGTCAGAGTTAAAAGACCCTGACCTTGAGACGCTTCCGTTGAACAGCACGTCATAGTTTTTGAGGCACCCGGAAATTTCCCATTTGAATAAATTGGGTGCGATTCTTGCCGAAAAGAGAAACGGAATATTGTTTTATAAAGAAATTAAATATCTCAACTTGGTTACTATTTTGTTCTTTGCAATAAAAAGTAAGAAAATAATTCTTTTGGGGGGTGTTTTTTAGGATGCTAATACTGGTCTTATAAGCTACTGCTATGCCAACTTTAAAATTCGATAACATTTCTACTATTGAATGTATGCCCACTAAAAGTGAGAACCGAACTCAAACCCGATTCATTACACTCTGGACCAAGCCCAATATTTGAACCCAGGTTTCTGACCAAAAATTATTTTTTTTTTATATATATATATTAAGTATAACAAATAAACATATTTTTGCATTTTCCTAAACTTGTTCCAGCACAGACACGTTATTTTTTTTTTTTAAAGTATGTGTGTACGTATATCTATAGACATAATAGGGGCCTGGATCCAAAATATTAATCTATTTTAATTAGACATTAAAAATATTAATCGATAAATTGAACATATTTTTTTTTATTTGTGTAGAATAATTTTTCATCATCTCTCACACTATGATGTGAATTTTTTCAATCACTATCGTTCTATAAATTTTATTCACTGTCTGTCGTTCTATATATTTTCTACTTTAACCGAATTGTTAGCAGCGTTCTAAATTTTGTTCCGCATGTACTAAGTTCGAAAAGAAGCGTGCAAGAGGCTCATATTGGAAATTTTGGAATAGGGATTCCATCAAGGGGTTTTATTAAAAACACAAAACTTATCAATAAAAAATCTGATGTGAGCAACACATGACTTTCCTTATATAATGCAATTAATTTACTACTTTTACAGTAAAAAAAAATAGGTCTTTCTTATAGTAGATACTTATATTCTTTCCAAGATATTAAATTTTTGATAATTAGCCGTCACTTTCATAGATTTAGCGTCATTTTTATCCATTTGGCGAGATATTCGTTAATTTGGCAACATTTCAAAAAATCGCCAAGTTGGCGACATTCCGCCAAAATCTCGCCAAGCGTTATGGACGGAGAAATAAGTTATTCTTATAACAGATAAATGACTATTGGCGTTCAAATACAAAAGTATTACTCAAAGTATCTTTTCTCATGAATGAAACGAGCTAGATTGACGAGAATGATGTCACCAAATTTATCGCATGATATTACATATGAAAAGTGAACATGTTTCTCAACAGTTAATATTTTTTTTTTAATTTATCTGATTTTTTGATAAATTTATTTGAAAAATGTGCAATATCTCGAGAACGGTTCATGTTAGCGTTCTAAGGTTTGTAAATCGTTTTCTAAAAAAAAATTACATAAGAAATGTCTATTTGCGTAACTTTATTAAAGGTTTTGATTTTTTGATGATTTTTTCAAAATTTCACTCGAAAATTTTGGGGGGGGGTTCTGAACATTCGATTACGTTTAAAAACAATAGGCTTCCAGTAATCATGGATTGCGATTTTTGCACCAAATTTCATTCGAATCGCTCCATTCGTTCGTGAGATATCGTCCCCACAGACTCACTGACACACACATACATACATATATACATACACACACATGTTGGGGGGGGGGGGGGGAGAAGAGAAAAGAGCATTTATGAAATACTAAAACATTCTAGAAATAATTCTAAGTTCTCAAAGTTCTTAAAACCTAAATGTCATTTGAAATTCATCTGAAATATGTCTGAAATACTTCTAAAATACACTGAAAATATAAACCATTCTAGATTCCTAAAACTAGAAATAAACTGAATTCTTAAATTAACTGAAAGAGGACCTATTGACCAGTTTCCCTACGTGTACAAATATGTACTCTACATGTAATTAAATGGAACTTTCCTAAAAATAAAACATTAAAGTAAAAGAAAGAACACAGATTTTAGGTTTTCAAAATCTAACGTTTATTAAAATTTTAAACTTCATTTTAAAAGAATTTCCAAAATATTTTACAAATTTTAAACATCTCATTAACTAAACAAAACAAATAAACAATTTAAATAATAAATGGAATGACTGGCCGGTCGTATAGTGGTAGAAAGAACGTTAGAATATTAAATTTTAAAGTTAACAATAATAAAATTATACAATTATTTGTCTAAACTTGAATTTGGAATAAAAGAACATAAGTTAGCCAAAAGGGAATTTAGAACATCCTAACAATAATCCAGGATTCGTTACTTAAAATATATAAGTGTGATGGAGTCTTATTCATTAACTAAACTGAGAACAATTGAAATAAAAACATATTTTAACTATTGAGAAATACAATTAGAATTTGGAGGAAAAGGAATAATATCACCAAGGCTCCAAGAAACTGCAAAGTTCAGCGGGAGGAAGAATCATCAGAAGAGTCACCAAACGTAAAGCACATCCAGAGAACACCAAAAGATCAAAATCCATGGCACAGGGTCACAATTATGTCCAGCAGAAAATCCGGAAAAACTACTAGCCTATTGTTTTTATACGTAATCGAATGTTCAGAACCCCCCTAAATTTTTGAATGAAATTTTGAAAAAATCGTCAAAAAATCAAAACCGCTAATAAAGTTACGCAAATAGACATTTCTTATGTGATTTTCCATTAGAAAACGATTGGCATAAATTTTAGAACGCTAACATGAACCGTTCTCGAGATATTGTACATTTTTCAAAAAAATTATTAAAAAGTCACATAAAAAAAAAAAAATCCTATTGACAAACATGTTCACTTTTCATATGTAATACCATGCGATAAATTGAGTGACATCATTCTCGTGGATCTAGCTTGTTCCATTCATGAAAAAATATACTTTGAATAATACTTTTGTATTTGAACGCCAATAGTCATTTATCTGCTGTAAGAATAACTTTTTTCTTAGTGCATAACGCTTGGCGAGATTTTGGCGACGAATTTGGCGGCATGTCGCCAACTTGGCGACTTTTTTGAAATGTTGCCAAATTAATGAAAATCTCGCCAAATGGATAAAAATGATGCTAAATCAATGAAAATGACGACGAATTGTCGAAAATTCAATATCGTGGAAAGAATATTAGTATCTACTATAAAAAAATCCTATTTTTTTACTGTAAAAGTAGTAAATTCATTACATTATATAAGGAAAGTCATGTGTTGCCCACATCAGATTTTTTTTTATGTGACTTTTTCATAATTTTTTTGAAAAATGTACAATATCTCGAGAACGGTTCATGTTAGCGTTCTAAAATTTATGCCAATCGTTTTCTAATGAAAAATTACATAAGAAATGTCTATTTGCGTAACTTTATTAGCGGTTTTGATTTTTTGACGATTTTTTCAAAATTTCATTCGAAAATTTAGGGGGGTTCTGAACATTCGATTACGTATAAAAACAATAGGCTTCCAGTGTTTACGGATTGTCGTGATTGTGTTTGTGATTTTTGTACCAAATTTCGTTCGAATCGGTCCATTCGTTCGTCAGTTATCGTCTCCACAGACTCACTGACACACAGACATCACTTCAAAAATATTTGATTCGTGATCAGGGATGCTTGAAACGTGCTCTCCCGTCGAAAACTCGAATTCGAATTTTCGACCCCGTCACAATACTTTCCTTATACATTATGTATATAAGGAAAGTAATAAAAGTAAGTATTTTATTTTCCGGTTAATTAAAAATATCCATCCATAAAGATAAATTCAGATATATCCTACTAAAATTAGAGAGATTGTAAGTTTCTAAAGTAACCGTTTTAATACAGAAATAATGAAAATTTCCATACTGCTAAAAAAAGAATATTACTTTCCTTATAAACATAATGTATAAGTAAAGTATTGTGACGGGGTCGAAAATTCGAATTCGAGTTTTCGACGGGAGAGCACGTTTCAAGCATCCCTGATCACGAATCAAACATTTTTGAAGTGATGTCTGTCTGTGTGTGTGTATGTGTGTATGTGTGTGTGTGTGTGTGTGTGTGTGTGAAAGTATGTGTGTGTGTCAGTGGGTCTGTGGAGACGATAACTGACGAACGAATGGACCGATTCGAACCAAATTTGGTACAAAAATCACAATCTGTAAACACTGGAAGCCTATTGTTTTTATACGCAATCGAATGTTCAGAACCCCCCTAAATTTTCGAATGAAATTTTGAAAAAATCGTCAAAAAATCAAAACCAATAATAAATTTACGTAAATAGACATTTCTTATGTAATTTTTCATTAGAAAACGATTGACATAAATTTTAGAACGCTAACACGAACCGTTCTCGAGATATTGCACATTTTTCAAAAAAATTATCAAAAAGTCATATAAAATAGAAAAAAAAATTTTCCTATTGAGAAACATGTTCACTTTTCATATATAATATCATGCGATAAATTGGGTGACATCATTCTCGCGGATCTAGCTCGTTCCATTCATGAAAAAAGATACTTTGAGTAATACTTTTGCATTTGAACGCCAATTTATCTGCTGTAAGAATAACTTATTTCTTCATCCATAACGCTTGGCAAAATTTTGGCGACGAAATTGGCGGAATGTCGCCAACTTGGCGACTTTTTGAAATGTTGCCAAATTAACGAAAATCTCGCCAAATGGATAAAAATGACGCTAAATCAATGAAAATGACGACTAATTGTGGAAAATTCAATATTTAATAAGTTATATAATATATAAATATATAATAATAGCTATATAATATATGTCGAAAATTCAATATCTAATAAGTTATATATATATATATATATATATATATAACTTATTTCTTCGTCCATAACGCTTGGCGAGATTTTGGCGACGAAATTGGCGGAATGTCGCCAACTTGGCGACTTTTTGAAATGTTGCCAAATTAACGAAAATCTCGCCAAATGGATAAAAATGACGATAAATCAATGAAAATGACGACTAATTGTCGAAAATTCAATATCTTGGAAAGGATATTAGTATTTACTAGAAGAAAAACCTATTTATTTTACTGTAAAAGTAGTAAATTCATTTCATTATATAAGGAAAGTCATGTGTTGCCCACATCAGATTTTTTTGTATTGGAAACGTACGGGCTAAATTGTCCGAATGACGTCACGTGCCTATGCTCTATAGGAGTTTTATCTCCTTCTTTCTGGCTCCATGGATTTAACTTTAATAGTTGAAAACAAACACTATTGCCATTTCAAAAGATTCAATATTTAAATGACACAATAAAAATAAATTTAATATTCAAAGCTATAATCTTGGAGGTAAAAGGGAATTAACTCAATAATGCTAAATACTATGGCAATAATACTAAAGCTCTGTTTGAGATTCTCGTTACATTTTAAATGGCTTATTATTGTAAATATGTACCTGATAGTTACATGAGAAACACTTGCAAGTCTCTCTAAATTGTTGTCTCTCTCTCTTGCAAGTCTCTCATAATAAAACAAAAAAGATCAACCATGCATAAAGCATTGATTATAAAACACTTTACAACTTCAATGCAATTTTATATAAACATCTCTAAAATGAGGTACATTCCTCGGTTATATTTTTAAAATTATCACAATACTACATTCATTTATTATATTTGAAAACTTAAAACTTCATCGAAAAAAATGAACTTCGTTCAAATGACGGCATTGAAATATAAATTGCCAGGTTTAAACATCTCTAAAATGCGATACATTCCTCGGAAATATTTTTAAAATTATCATAATGCTACGATAATTTATTGTATTTGAAAACTTCATCGAAAACAAATGAACTTATTCAAATGACGTCATCGAAATATAAATCGCCTCTATATAAAAGCAGCATTTCATTCATAAACATGTCTCCATTCCTTTCATTCATAACAATACTATAATAATTTATTTTGTTTAAAAACTTAAAACCATGGCGGTACAAGTAACTTAACTCTATGCTTAAAACTTCATTGAAAAAATCGTCTGGTTCTCTGTGTAAAATCAATGAATGTTTCATTCATATCAGCTATATTGCAGACTCCATGAGCTATATAATTTTGCGTTAAGGAAATGCAGCAATTCTTATACAACTCATTCTACATCTTTTGGTGTTTACATTCTCCATAAGTGAAAATTAGGCTTCGTTGTAGAAATAATAGAAGTTTGATGATCATTTAAACTCAAATATATTGTAATCCCGTTGTTTCAGTATGTAGATGCACAGAATTTAAGCAAAAAAAAAAGCAGTTTTAGGACGGATGCAACACTAAATATGAATTAAAAAGAACTTTAAAAATCACGATTTTGATACAAGATGGATGCCATATTTTATTTTGAAGTTGGTTACGTGATCTCTTCATATAACGGGTGTAATTACTATTTTAATTTTTATTTAAAAACTACAGAATATTAAAAAATTAGGTCCCATAGGGTTCAATGTATTTCATTTTTCATCCCGGGTTCAATCCAAAACTAATTGGGTTATATTATTCATTTATATTTCCATAGGTCCCACAGACCGCCTGAACAATAACATACTAAAATTTCATTTTGACAAAGTCATTTTTACGGCAGTTATCGTGCTAACGGACAGACTGACAGACAGACAGAATGAATGAACAAAGTCATAAATGATTTTCAACTATGTTATAAAGTGTTAATAAAGCGGTTTTAGGACGGATATAACACTAAATACGAATTAAAAAGAACGTTAAAAGTCGCGATTTTGACATAAGATGGATGTCATATTTTATTTTAAAGTGGGTCACGTCATCTCTACGTATACTTGTCACGCGATCTCTTCATATAAAGGGTGTAATTATTATTTTAATTTTTATTTAAAAAAACTACTGAATATATTTTGCTGAAATTTTTATATTTTATGGGATAATTTGAATATTTCCTAAAACTAGGCTTCGTTATAGAAATAATTAAATTTGGATAATCATTTAAACTTAAATATATTGTAATTGCGTTGTTTCAGTATGTAGATGCACAGAATTTAAGCAAAAATAAAGCGGTTTTAGGACAAATACAACACTCAATATGAATTAAAAAAACTTTAAAAATGACGATTTTGACACAAGATGGATGCCATATTTTATTTTGAAGTGGGTCACGTGATCTCTTCATATAATGTCACGTGATCGCTTCATATAAAAGGTGTAATTATTATTTTAATTTTTATTTTAAAACTACTGAATATATTTTGCTGAATTTTTTTTATATATTTTATGGGATAATTTAAATATTTCGAAGCAATTTGTGAATTTGAAATTCGCTTAAAAAATGTTTATAAAATTAGATCCCATAGGGTTCAATGTATTTCATTTTTTCAACCCGGGTTCAATCCAAAACTAATTGGATGATGTTATTCATTTATATTCCTACAGGTCCCACAAACCGTCTGAACAACATACTAAAATTTCATTTTGATAAAGTCATTTTTACGGCAGTTATCGTGCGAAAGGACAGACAGACAGATAGAATGAACAAAGTCATAAACACTTTTCAACTATATTGTAAAGTGTTAAAAACTGATTAACATAGGGGGGGGGGGGGGGATTTTTACTTGTTTTGAGGCAGAGCATACCTGCGTGGGTGTACACAGATTGCATAACTGTATTGAGTGGCCTATATACCCGCATTATTAATTTCTGATATTTTGGGAGGTCATGGGAATATACTTGTAGTGGTGATTGAGCGACAGTAAAATGGGAGCTGATCCCCAAGCACGAAAAAGCTCTCGAAGTGAGCTTAGCGAGCACCAGCGAGTACGGGGTCCCCCGACTCTCGAAATAAGTTCCGGAGGTTGGGGAGCGTCAACGAGCAGGAGGCGCACCGCAGTGAAAACGTAGAACTTTATTATGAAAAGAAAAATCAACTATCTGTTTCTTTCAAAAATAAAAGTAGAAAAGAACAGTTTTTCTCCAGATTTAAAATTTTTAAAATATGGTAATTTTTCAACGTTTATAACTGAAGAGGTAGAGCAGATATACAAACTAAATATGAAAAAAGCCCCTCTATACCTTTTTATAATTTGAAAGTTTTGTTGTTGTAATTTATAGTGACATACAGAAGCTTCCAATTCTTTCCCCTACAGCTGATATGCCCAATGGTTAGTGCAAAATACACTTTTTCGAAAAAGATAATTTTTTAATCAAAAGTAAATTGATATAATTAAAGTTATAGAAAAAAATTACCCCCTGCGCTCTAATAGTCAAATGTCAAGTTCATTTGATCATTTTTATTCAATCACTAGCCGCCTTCGGCGACCAGCCTGTTCGCTACCCTTGAAAATTCTGACCGTGGCAAATTCGCTGGCGCCATAACCCAGTAGAGTTAACAAAGTTTGTTTTAGTTTAATGACGTTAAAACTAATAATAAAATTTTAAGGTGAAAAATAATGTTCTAGGGGGGAGGGGGTTCTTGAAAATTCATTTGTAAAGTGAATTTATTCTAATGTTTGTGAACTGTGAGATTCTGAGGATTTCTGTACCTGTAACCCTAGGAAAGGGATCCCTTTGATGTGTACTCACAGCGAGGATCAGCTGCTATGTTTTTTTAGAGGTATGCTCCTCCATTTTTTGTTTTACATTTTTTGTTTTGACATTGTTTGTTCCATTTTTTGTTTTTGACATTGTATCCGTTTGTCTTTATTTTTAGTATTGCATCGCAAATGACATGAAAGTATTTTTGAGACTGATGATGTTGAATGTGAATTTAGTATTTAAGAAATAACGATGCTGCTTTAACGATGCTGCTCAGCGAAAAACAGTTTTTTTTTTTAAAGATTGTCCCCCACCAGCACCCGATGCATAAATGCACGGCGACAATCTCCATAACTTTCTTTTATTTATTTTTTTATTTCGTCAGTGTTTACGTTTTATCATTGTGGTCCCAACCACCACCCAATGTAAACAATACATCGCCACAATTCAATCCAGCATAATGAGTCAAAAACCTTATAAAAAGCAAACACTAATTCGGTTTTTAATTGTCCATAGGCCAAAAACCGTACAAAAAGCAATTACTGATGACATTTGCAAATGTAACTTAATGCCCATGCGCGCGAATATCCTCATCAGAATATTCGCATGGGTATCAAAAGCATGGCCCAAATATTTCAACCAGATACCACCAAACACTAATTCGGTTAATTGTCTCTAGGGCCCAGGGGTCGGCAACCTGCGGCTCGCGAGCCGCATGTGGCTCTTTTGATGTAAAGTTGCGGCTCTCCAGTTCCATACGAAAAAATTAATATTTTATTATCAAAACCCTTAAAAAATAAGAAAATATATTTTTAAGTACCTAATTTCTCAATAGCTTCTATTTTCATAATCGTTAATTACAAATCGCTACACTTAACATGACTGTAATGAGATAAATTTGAACTATTGTTTTGCTATTAGAGATGAGACTCCGTGACCATGTTTATCTTTCAGCCAATTGAATTCCATTTCCGTCTCACCCAAACAGCCACCGTCTAGAGTCTAGACAACACGTCTAGGCTCTAGACGTGTTGTCAGTCAGTCATCCTCGGATATCGCGGTTGACGTTACGTTGCATGTGTGTTAATTTAATCGCTTGCGGTTTCTGCGTGTCTATTCGCTTGTTGTTTCAAGAAGAATACGATTTAGAAGCGAATTATCTTCTCAAATGTATATACGCTCATAATATAATAAAATCAGTAACAGAATTGAATTACATATCTGAGGATCGTGCTAACGAAGTAATAATGGTAAATAAATTGTTTGCCGTTTTAGATAGCTAAGTAAAATTTTAAAAGTCATTTTTTCAACCCCGCCCCAGCATGGCGTCTGGTAAAGGAAAGAGAAGAACTGAAGAAGAAAACCGAGAATTCAATCAGGATTGGACGGAGTCGTTTGCATTCATATGCAACACAGATGGCCTTCCGACTTGTCTCATTTGCCACGAAAAACTCGCACACAATAAGAAGTCAAATTTGGAGAGACACTTCACTACAAAACACCCAGTTTGCTGGTAAATATCCAACCGGTGACGCACGAAAAAAAGCTGTTGAAGAGCTCCAAAAAAACAACAACAGTCAAGTTCCATGCTAAGTAACTGGGCGCAATCTTCCAATAGTGTAAATCTGGCAAACTTTGCAGTATCACTAGAAATTTCAAAAAGAGGAAAACCATTCACAGATGGTGAGTACGTCAAAGATTGTTTTATACGTGCATCTGGAGAACTGTTTCGTGATTTTAAAAACAAAGTAGAAATCATGAAAAAAATCAAAGATTTGCCATTATCTGCTAAAACAGTACAAGATAGAACTGCTAAAATGTCTTCAAATGTAACACATATGCAAGTGGAAGACATTTAACTGGCTTCTGTCTTATCACTTGCTATAGATGAGTCTTGCGACATAAAAGACACGGCACAAGTTACCCTTTTCGTCAGGTATATGTCGTCCCAAGGTCCAAAAGAAGAACTGCTAGGATTGCTACCGCTCTCAGGGCAAACTCGTGGAGAAGATATAGCAAATGCTGTGCAAAAATGCCTGGAAGACAATGGAATCGATATAAATAAAATCGTTTCTATAGCAACTGATGGAGCCAGAAGTATGACAGGAATACATAGAGGGGTAACATCAATTCTTCAGAAAAAAATAAACCACTAAATTCTAACGTTTCACTGCATAATTCATCAAGAAGCGCTTTGTGCCCAAACATTTCCGGCCGAAATAGTTGAGGTCATGAACTTGGTAATTAAGATTATTAACAGCATCTTGGCAAAAGCACTCTACCATCGCCAGTTTAAAGATTTCCTTGCAGGAATAGATAGCCAGTTTTCTGACCTACTTCTGCACAATAAAGTGCGATGGCTTTCCAGAGGTAACGTATTGCAACGTTTTGCTTTGTGCTTGAGTGAAATAAAAATATTCAAATATTCCTCAATGAAAAAAGCATTGACCATCCCAAATTGGAAGAAGACAAATGGCTGCAAAAATTCAACTTCATGGTAGATACCACAATGAAACTAAATGAACTAAATCTAAAACTGCAAGGAATGGGCAACCCAGCCTACGCCTTGCTTGAAGAAGTAGTTTGTTTTGAAAAAAAATTACTTCTTTTTGTTGAAGACATGGGTAGCGGTAAATTACTTCATTTCAAAAATCTGAAGCAATATCGCGATGAGACCAATGCAACTATTGACACGAATTACTTCAGCCTAGCTTTAAAAAACATGAAGGATGGATTCGCTGAGAGATTCGAGCAATTCAAAACAAACAGAAGTACTCTCGCGTTCATAGTAAATCCTCTCAACACAAATGCAAATGAGATCAACATTGAGCCATTTGGAATTGATGCTGGATCGCTCCAAATGCAATTGCTAGATTTGAAAAGGAAAGACTTGTGGAGTGGCAAGTTCACAGAACTCAAGAGCCAGTTGGAAGAGTTGGGGGTCCAGAAATGCATGCACATCGCGCAGCACAAGTGGACAGCTCTAAAAGAAATTCCTAGAGTTGAGGCCCTCATATTCGGCGCATGGAATAGTCTTCCAGAATGCTACAGTGAGGTGAAGATGTTGGCATATGGAGTGCTGACGATCTTCGAGTCGACATATTCGTGCGAGCAAGCGTTCTCTTGCATGAATATAATAAAAAGTAAAGTTAGAAGTCAACTAACAAATAAAAATCTAGAGTCGTGCTTGAAACTTAAAATAACAAGTTATAAGTCAGATTTAATCAAACTTTCAAAAGGCATGCAAAGCCAATGCTCCCATTGATGTAACTATCTATATTTGTGTTTTTATATGAATAAATATTATTCCGTATTTAAAGCCGTTTATTTTAAATCAAAATCCACTATATATAAGCAAATACTATAATATTGAAACGAAAATTTTTAGTGGCTCTTTAAAAACTGGGAAATTTTGTAAATTGTAACTTTTGGCTCTTCCGTTTCAATAGGTTGCCAATTAGAAACTGAATAATCAACTGAATTTCAATTAGAAACTGAATAAGTGTTTGCTTTTTGATGAATAAGTGTTTTGCCCTGCTCTAGGCCAAAAAGCAAACACTTATTCAGTTTCTAATTGTCCCTAGGCCAGGGGTCGGCAACCTGACGAAAAGGGTAACTTGTGCCGTGTCTTTTATGTCGCAAGACTCATCTATAGCAAGTGATAAGACAGAAGCCAGTTAAATGTCTTCCACTTGCATATGTGTTACATTTGAAGACATTTTAGCAGTTCTATCTTGTACTGTTTTAGCAGATAATGGCAAATCTTTGATTTTTTTCATGATTTCTACTTTGTTTTTAAAATCACGAAACAGTTCTCCAGATGCACGTATAAAACAATCTTTGACGTACTCACCATCTGTGAATGGTTTTCCTCTTTTTGAAATTTCTAGTGATACTGCAAAGTTTGCCAGATTTACACTATTGGAAGATTGCGCCCAGTTACTTAGCATGGAACTTGACTGTTGTTGTTTTTTTGGAGCTCTTCAACAGCTTTTTTTCGTGCGTCACCGGTTGGATATTTACCAGCAAACTGGGTGTTTTGTAGTGAAGTGTCTCTCCAAATTTGACTTCTTATTGTGTGCGAGTTTTTCGTGGCAAATGAGACAAGTCGGAAGGCCATCTGTGTTGCATATGAATGCAAACGACTCCGTCCAATCCTGATTGAATTCTCGGTTTTCTTCTTCAGTTCTTCTCTTTCCTTTACCAGACGCCATGCTGGGGCGGGGTTGAAAAAATGACTTTTAAAATTTTACTTAGCTATCTAAAACGGCAAACAATTTATTTACCATTATTACTTCGTTAGCACGATCCTCAGATATGTAATTCAATTCTGTTACTGATTTTATTATATTATGAGCGTATATACATTTGAGAAGATAATTCGCTTCTAAATCGTATTCTTCTTGAAACAACAAGCGAATAGACACGCAGAAACCGCAAGCGATTAAATTAACACACATGCAACGTAACGTCAACCGCGATATCCGAGGATGACTGACTGACAACACGTCTAGAGCCTAGACGTGTTGTCTAGACTCTAGACGGTGGCTGTTTGGGTGAGACGGAAATGGAATTCAATTGGCTGAAAGATAAACATGGTCACGGAGTCTCATCTCTAATAGCAAAACAATAGTTCAAATTTATCTCATTACAGTCATGTTAAGTGTAGCGATTTGTAATTAACGATTATGAAAATAGAAGCTATTGAGAAATTAGGTACTTAAAAATATATTTTCTTATTTTTTAAGGGTTTTGATAATAAAATATTAATTTTTTCGTATGGAACTGGAGAGCCGCAACTTTACATCAAAAGAGCCACATGCGGCTCGCGAGCCGCAGGTTGCCGACCCCTGGTCTAATGGAATGAATCATTAAAATAGTGTCCGCGCCCGTATCTGAGGGTGACCGCTAATCAGGGGTTCAAAGTGCATATTGTGAATGAGTTTCCTGCCGGAGAATTTATAACTGACCGTAAAAACGGGGTGACCGTTTAGAGGGGTTTGACTGTAATTTCACTCTGTATACTGTTAACACCATCCGATGTATACAATACATCACCACAATTCAATCCACCA
This sequence comes from Amaurobius ferox, assembly GCA_951213105.1. NCBI lineage: Eukaryota > Metazoa > Arthropoda > Arachnida > Araneae > Amaurobiidae > Amaurobius > Amaurobius ferox. The sequence goes on along the minus strand of OX578138.1, from coordinate 139,478,647 downwards.
TAATTCAATCATTTAAATTTTATAATGACCATATGCTAAGCTCTTAATTCCATCACTTAAAACATAACGTAATTTTCTAATAAATATAATAATTTCATATAAATATAATAATTTCACTCTGTATACTGTTACCACTATCTGATGTATACAATACATCACCACAATTCAATCATTTAAATTTTATAATGACCATATGCTAAGCTCTTAATTCCATCATTTAAAATATAACATTTATCACCATAGGTGGATAATCCCATTTTAATTTTCTTAACAGTATAAATCTGATGGTCTTTACTTGCAATTTTAAATTGTTCAACTCTATTATAACTTCGCCTTGTTAAATAGTTATAGTAATCTTGATGACAGATTAATTTTTAATTAAATCTGATGGTCTTTACTTGCAATTTTAAATTGTTCAACTCTATTATATCTTCGCCTTGTTAGACAGTTATAGTAATACATGGTAATGTATAGGGAAAGCATTGGAATTATATCAAAAATCACAACTCGAGTTTCCGACGGATCTACACGTTTTGAGACTTCCAGAAAACGAAAAAACTATTTTTAGCGTGACATCGGTGTGTGTGCCTGTCTGTGCAATGTATGTATCCACTCTAACTAAAAATCTACTAGACGAATTTCATAGAATTTGGTAGGTAAGTCACTTGGGTGAGACCCTGGTGATGATTACTTTTTGGTAGGATTCTTAAAAACAGAACCTGCCTTTTTTTGCGGAATGGACCACAAAAATTGCATGTATCCACTCTAGCTAAAATACTAATTCACCAAATTTCACAAGGTAGATAAATTACTTGTAGGATACTCTGGTGCTGATTAGATTTTGGTATGATTCGGAAAAGAACAACTTGCCCTTTTTTACAAAATGGCCAGCAAAAATTTGATGTATCCACCCTAGCTAAAATACTAATTGACCAAATTTCACAAAATTTGGTAGATAGTTACTTGTGGGACACTCTAGTGTGGACACTCTAGTGTTGATTAGATTTTGCTACGATTCGGAAAAGAAGAATCCGCCTTTTTTTACGAAATGGTCCGCAAAAATCGCTAAAATCTGAAAAAAAAAGGACTATGTATGCTCAAATGTATCAATTAAATTCTTGTTTTACACGTAATTTTTGACAAGGAAAAGAATATAACACACTCCATTATGCTAGGACTAACCGTTCTCAAGATATTTGAGATTTCTTGCATTTTTGTTACGCCGATTTCGGAAAAATGTCCAATTACCAAATAAAAACAAAAATTGAATTAAAAATGCAAATTTAGTGTTATTTGGTGCAATTAAACTCAATCTAACGAATTATTAAAGAAATAAAGAAAATATGAATTTGAGTCTGCAGGGAAAGTCATGTGCTGCTCACATCAGATTTTTACTTTCCCTGCAATACATGGTAATGTATAGGGAAAGTATTGGAATCATGACGAAAATTGCAACTCGAGTGTTCGACGGATCTACACGTTTTGGGACCTCTAGAATACGAAAAAAATATTTTTAGTGTGACGTCTGTACAATGTATGTATCCATTCTAACTCAAAAACTAATGAACCGAATTTCATAAAATTTAGTAAGTCCCTTGTGGTTACCTTAGTGCTAATTACATTTTGGTATGATCCGGAAAAAAAGAACCTATTTTTTCTTGCGAAATAGCCTGAAAAATCGTTGAAATCTAAAATAAAAGACTACATAAGCTCAAATGTATTAATTAAATACTGGTTTTATATGTAATTTTTGATGATGAAAAGAATAAGACCAACCCCAGTACTCTAGGACTAGCCGTTCTCGAGATATTTTAGTTTTCACATTTCTGCTATGCCGGTTTTGAGAATAAGTCCAGTTACCAAATAAAAAAGAGAGCTAAATTAAAAGTGTAAATTCAGAGTCATTTCAATTAATTATGAGTGTTATTTACTGCAATTAAACTCAATTTAATGAATTATTAATGAAATAAAGAGAAAATGAATTTGAGTCTGCAGGGAAAGTCATATGCTGCTCAAATCAGATTTTTTAAGCTACTATGAGTTCAAATTGATATATGAAATAATGTATCATACAAGATACATGATTTAAATGACATGAGCATTACGATTAAAACATCTTGTTCAACTTCAGTTTCTACTTATCACGAATTTTGTCACTGATCAAATTCAGCAAACCACAACACTTATTTATTCATAATTATTCTTATTTTAATAAATCGTATAAGGATTCATGTCTTTCATTTAGCACCCTCTCCCTTAAAAACAAATGAACCAGCAGTTGAATTTATTAATCATTAATTCTTCCATATGGATAATACTTATAACTAGAATGAATTGCCCAGCATTTCCTGGGCCCTAAATAAGTGTCCACTACTTAAATACAGATACAGATAACATCACTCAATTTCCAAATCACCTATTTTGAACCAAAATCATTCCCGTGCTCTACTTTTTCCACACACAACCATGCCAATTATACAATGCTTGTGTAATATGCTCCTTTAATATACTTTAAATAAGCTATTTTGGCATATCCTAAATAAACTCACAGCAATTCGCTATGCATGTGCACAAACATCTAGTTCATCGATAGCAGAATGACACAAAACAATCTTCTAAATTGGCAAAGTTATAAAAACGATAATTAAGATTCCAAAAATTCACGCAATCCAAAAATTTAAAATTTTTGGATTGCTTAAAATAAATATAATTAAAATGCTTGAAGTCCCAAAAAAAGTAAAAAAAGTTCCTTTACCCCAGAAGTAAATTTCAGAAACATACTGAGCATATTTTCATCTGATTAAAGTCACATTTTCATAGAACAATTATAATATTAAAATAATTATGTTACAAAATATAAAAATTTATCTTTGAAATTCATCAATTTAAAAAATAGCAGATAAAATAGCACTCAACATTATCTAGATAAAAGTCTGAGATATCGTTCGCAGGCCACCTGCTTCTGCAACAAGAGCACAGCTGTGGCAAATAAAATGATTTGATGAAATTGTGGAAAATGGCAATTTTTTAGTTTATAACTTTTAAACTATTTCGAATTTTTTTATTTTTATTTTGCTGAGCTGCTTCATATGGGGAGCTAAAGTACATCTATAGGAAATTCTGCTGCTGTTCAGCACTTCAATTTTCTGCTCCAGATGACATATACACAGACACAAACATCATCTTTCATCAAGTAAGATGTGAAATCACACAAGTGTGTATTATACTGATGTTGATGTCTTTTCAAGTTCCACAATAACACAGACATAGTACATTGCCTTTATGTTGCATATATATGCTTTCCATGATATTTTGTTGGTCCAAATTTTACCTAGAATACTGTTAAAAAAAATTCTGGATGAGCTTCTAATAGTAAAATCTGTATATTTCTAATTGCACTGGAAGAATAACTTTTAGCTTTGGACACAATACTTTACATAAATTGTAATAGTTATAGGGTTACGCATCGGGGGGGGATGTACGACAACAAGAAGCATTGAATAAAATGTTTATACTCAGTAATTATAGAATCAATGTATTACATATTTTACAAATAAAAATTTTAATAGTTGTTTTATATCTTCCACATTATTACAAGAAAAAATTTGGAACACTCCATTTACACTAGTGATGAAATAATCATCTTATTAAAGAGGATACATATGTTCTTAATATAAACTGCTAATTTTAGAATAGTTATTAACTGAGTATGTCAAAATAGTGCCATTCTTGAAAATTTATATCTTTGCTAAGTGGTAGAACTCTGATAGAAATTATCTCAAACTGATTAATGAGTAACTATACTCTATAACAAAAAAATTGATGCACCAAGAAGGAGTTGTACGATTGTAATGAAATTTCGTATGCAAAGACATTTTGAGTGAACATGCAAATGAATAAAATTTGGTGTCCAATGAATAAATAGTGGGAGCTCCAGCACATCGGAAGTGCGCATTCAGCAAGCGTATATAAGAGTGATTCTGAATCTGTGGTCAAAATTTCTGTTGCATTTTGACTGTGGATATCTTATGTCTTTGGTAATCATTTCTGGCACACTGACAGCACAGTGGTACATAGACAACATTGATTCTATGACCGGTTGTGTTACTGTTCCTTTTGTGACACCCCTGACTTACTTTTCAACAAGATAATGCCCGGCCACACATGGCACATGTTGCTATGAATTGTCTTCAAGCTTGCCCAACACTTCCTTGGCCAGGTAGGTCTCCTGATCTTTCTCCCATAAAGCACATTTGGAACGTTATGGGAAAGCGATTGCAACCATCCCAGAATGTTGACGATTTAGCCTGACAGTTGGAGACAATTTGGCAAGACATTCCGCAGGACACCATCCATGAACTTTATCAGTCTATGCCACGCCGGGTAACATCTTGCATCCAGGCCAGAGGTGGACCAACACCTTATTGACATCCTCCCTTTGTATACGGTCAAACTCTAAATCATTAAATTGTTCTGAAATTTTAATCGTTTCTTTTTCTATGTATGTTCTTCACATCCACCAATTTTTATCACAATCGGACAACTCCTTCTTGGTGCATCAATTCTTTTGTTATAGAGTGTATTATTGAAGTTAATATGCTATTTGTTATAAAGTGCCTGTTGATTCTGATCTCCAAAATAGGGTGTCTGATGTTTCCAAGCATAGTTGTACAACACAACTGTTGTTCAAACACAAAATGTTGTTCAAACATTTCCAATGTTGGTACACTGTCTCTGAAATAACCCTAAAAATATATCTAACCCTAAGAAATTGAAGTTTCCAAAACAGTTGAAATACTATTCCAAAAGTTCTTAACATTAACTCTTATTAACAGCAATTTTTAAACTTTTTAGAATAATGTAACCATTTGTATCCATATATGTATACAATTTTTATTTATATATCACACACCTTATTTACTCCATTTCCCTACTTTTTACTTCCTTATTTTTAATTTCAAATAATTACAAGATATTTACATTTTAAATTCCTTTGAAGCCCCTCAAAATCAGTTGTGAGTCATAACCTACCAGTTTGTAAAACATTGTTTTAGGAATTACTTTTACAGGGTTAAATGTATTTTATCAGAAATATTTTGTCTGTATTTAGTTTTATGAATAGTACATCTAGGAAGTTTTTGTATGACAAAACTGGTTGATTTTATGAGATAATGTACTCTTTCATTAATCAACTTTTTAGAACTGATTTCATTTTAGTTTTGAAATTTATCTACTAAATTGCAAAGTATATTTCACTTATTCAGTATTTTATAGCTATGAAGTCATGTTATATATTTGCATTAGATAGAGTATATGACAGATAACAATATCCATGGATTGGTTCTGTGCTTATTATGTGCTCATCAGCATGGAATAACCGTTAACTGCAATGGCAGCAGGAAAACCTGCAATTTTGCAAACTTCCATGAGAACTGATAAATGCAGTCCTTGCAGTAACAGGCATAAAATGAAGATTAATTAAAATTACTACTTGAAATTAATTTAATGCCAGCTACTTGGAAGAACTGTAACTACCAGTTCCCAATGAAAGTTGCAAAATTGCGGCAAATAGCAAAGTTTCTTGCTGTTATTGCAGTTAACAGTTATTCCATGCCAATGAGTACATAATAAGCATGAAACCAGTCCATGGATACTGTTATTTGCAATGGGAGCATCTTCCTTACTTCAAATCTGAATAGTCTCTTTAAAATATATTTTCAAATATATTCAGTAGAGGATGAATTAAAATAATATATAATCAATATCATTAATAACATTAAAATACTGTCAAGGTGATATGGATTTGCAATATATTTACTTTTAGTTACAATTACCATATTTAATTACATTCATAGATATCGTTCTATTTATTTCAAATGTTTTAATCATTTTGTTTATATTATGTATGCAAAAACTTCTATAACAGTGAATGTGATTATTTTCTACATTTTTCAAATGATAGAAATGCACATACAGTGAAATTTCTTGTGAATGCCTGTGAATCAAAAAACTGACAGACCAGTGGTACAAAAATTGATTTTTTAACTTAGAATTATTTAACAATAAACACCCATAAAAATATTTTAAAAATCACAAGTGTATACCAAGGGCATTGAATTTTAAATTTTCTGATGAAAGGAGTTCTTAAGAAAATTGTCTGTTGGAGGTGATTTGCATGTAAAAAAGCCGAGGGCCCCTGTTGCAATGGAGAGGAACAACTTAAAGTCCTGCCATGGGCATATGCCATCTCACACACATTCCCAGCATAAATGTACTAAAATAATCAGGGAAATTTACATGGAATTCAGATTTCATGCAGCTGCACTCAAAGAGGCAGGTATAAAATAGTTTAAAAAGCTGCATTAGGTGCATGAAGCAAATAGTGGGGAGAGAGCAAAAGGTGCAGAATTCAATGCAATGTATAAAACAGTAAAACTTATGAGCTTATAAAGATAAATACATAAAATGTAATTTTTCCAACAAGAATAACATACAAATATTACTGTGAAAACTAAACAATCAAGCTGAAACTTTTTAGAAACTCAATACATTTAAACTTATACCACACAGAAAAATTTGAGTAATTTTGCAATTTGATAAGGATGTGTATTAACTCGTTAGCTTACCTTTATATTCAGAAAAATATTTAATACCCTTAATATGTGAATAAGATAAGAGTAAAATTTTAAAGGGTAAAAATTTAGTGTCACACTTACTCATTGACAAATGAAGATAAACGTTTTAAAGTGTATTAAGAGTTTAAAAAAAAAATTTAAAGGACTAATTTCTTACTTCTTAACTCTTTATTATCTAGTTGTAGTACTCACAGTAAGCAGTTATTTTTTTTTTTAACAGTCACAACTAACAGTATTAAAATTGGAATACATACTTCTTTCCTTTGTTTCCATGACTTGTTACAAAACAAAAATAAATATTCTTTCCACCCCAATATAATAAACTGTGCCCTTGTAATGCCTCTTACATGCTACTGTTAACATCTCTTATATGCCTTCATAATGCCATAATTTGCTAACAGGATCAGAGCGAAATAAGTTCACTGAAAATATCTTTAGATACCTCTCACAGGAATTCAACAAAATGAAGTGAAGAATAATCCCCTTTGAATACACTTGTAGGACTATATCAAGTAGCCAGGATCACAGCAAAATAAGTTCACTAAAAATATTTTAGTTTCCCTTTCACAAGCATAAAAAAAAAGTATGAATAACATTTTTCATTTATAATGAAAAAATTCATAACTTTTTTATTTATACTCCAAACATGATTTTTGGGCACCTTACCATTTGTTTTAAAATATGCCATACATTTCCAATTTGAAGCATATATAAAATTGGGAAAGTTGGTATTTTGAATTTATAATCCCAATCAAACTTTTATTATTAGAATTTTATTTCAGTCACCTAAAACAAGAACTTCTTTATTGCATATTTCATAACAAACATTGATTTCTTTTCAAAGCAAAACTATTTAAATTTTGAGAGGTAGTGCTAGATTATTGTGAATAGTTGAAAATCTAATAAATTTTCATGCACATAATTTTCATCCCAAGATTTGAACCCGATATTAACACCAACCATGTTTCTCTATGGCGAGAATTTGTTTTTATAACTCCTGGACAGCACAAGGTTATGAAATTTTTTAGTAGTTTTACAAATAATTAAAAATCTATTACATTTTCAAATTTCAAATTTCTTAACATTCATTCCAAGATCAGTACCTCCCATTTAAGGTAAATCTCTACTTTCTACAACAGAAAACAACCAGAATTCATGTTTTAAATCCTTGGACAGACATGCACACATGGTTACACATGCTTTAATAGTGTATATTCATGTAAATGAAATAACATATTAAAATCTATTTAAAAACCATAACATAATTTTAAAAATTAAAATACTTTATCAGTACTTTTAATCAGACATGAATTGACCATATTGCTTAAGAGCCATAACAAGCAATGTCCAACATTTTTCACATTCTACCTTTCCAATAAAAACTATGACATCATAGGTATAGGCAGGCTATGGCCGCCCATCTATGCCCATGATGTCGTAGTTTTTAATCCACTCCACTAGTAGAAAAATTACATTAGTTCTCCATAGAGTCCATATTGGAAAAAGAAATCCAACAATGTGCCCTCTCCCTTTCCGACATCCTACCATTTTCATAAATTTAATATATATATATTTTAATTGGCAACTAGAATAAACTTATTAATTTTCAGCTGAGTCAAGTTAAAAGAAAACAAATTGTTTTCACAAAAAATGGAATTTGCTAGGTTACAGAGTAAGTCATGTGTTGGATGCAATAAAATGTTTAAAAATCTATTTATATCTGAAATGTATTTCCTACTGATGTAATTTTGTCTCCTTGGATGAGAGCAGAGACAACCCCTACTTTATGTTTGTCTAATACTAATTTAATATGCTGGTTCATTAATTAGCATATTTTTTCTTTATTTAAAACTAAAACATATTTCAGATTGCCAGATTTGCTCGTTTCATCCCAAGTATAAAATGTAACTTATTTTATTTTATAAACTGACTCATCTCATTTTTCATTCCATTAAAGAAATAGTTTTGTGTCACAAGAATAGTAAGGGATAGCAGAATTTAGTGTTCAATGCAATCATAAAAATTTAGTCAAAACAAAAAAAAGGGCTATAATGACCTCAGCTGTGAAAAGTATAGAATTTATCTGTTATGAAATGGAACTGTTCTGGACAACTCATGCAAAAATTGCACAAAGTACTTTAAATATTGCATTATTTTATATGCAAGGATCATTTGTGTATTAGTAATATTTTGGTTTGCTTGTACAAATCTGTGCTTTCCTGCTTTAAAAAAAAATAATAAAATAAAAACCAAAAATCCTTTGGAAATTCTAATATAAATTAAGCTCTAGAAAAGAATGCATAACGTCTGAACTTAATTATTTGGAATGCATTAATGATTAGATTGTAAACATAATTAAAAATTTTGTCAAGAAAATATGCTCTCTTGGTAAGAACATTATTTGATTTAACAAGAAAAAATCTGTTTTATTTTTATATCATTTTCTCGCAAAATCTAAATTTTGACACCAAAATTATTTCTCATAGTAACAATTTAAAGAAAAGTAATATTTAAATAATTTAAAGAATAAGAAAATAAAATACAGTTGAACTCATTTAAGACAAGCAGGTCAAAGACAAAACCCTGGTTAAAAGGAGAGATTTTCGGAGAAAGTTTGGTGTATTGTTAAAGCAACATAAATTATACTATCCTGTCATAGCAACATAAATTATACTATCCTATCAACATAAATTATACTATCCTGCAACATCCTGTCTGAATAACAAGCAAAACTTTTCATCAGAATACATTTTCAATTGGAAATTTTGACTAAAAATAGAAAACTCTCAGAAAAATTTTTGAAGGTCATTTAAATTGTATTTTTGCAGTCTTTCAGTGACAACACTTTGGTGACTGACGTCATTCCCCTTTAGTAATTTATTTTGTCATTGTGTTAATTCATTCCTCTGAGAAAAAGGTTACAGTAATCACTGGATATTTGGAACAAGAGTCTTTTTTTGCTTCTCAAAATGCGAATTCACTGGTATTCAATGAACTTCCAGTATTCTGTTACTTTTCAAAGCTTCAACATTTTACTTCTGTCAATTTCATAAAATGTTTGGGATTAGAAGAAAAGCTCTTTCAGTTCAAAAAGAAATTTAAATTATTTATAAACAATATGGTTACAAAAATGGTTATGGTTACAATATGGTTACAAAACAATATGGTTATAATACAAAAAATATGGTTTGTTTTCATCTATAACAAGCACAGTGTAGAAAAACAAGGCTTCCTTAAGGCTTTTAAAAACATTTTAAAAGCATAAAAATATGCAAAAAAGAACATGGAAGTATTCAGCAACTCTCCAGTGATTTAAAGTTCAATGTAATGCTGGCTTCCCATTTAACTATCTAATTCTTGGAGAAATTTACTAAGAATTGGGTTATGTTAATGTTAAGTGTAGCAATGGATAGCTTGATCAATTTAAGAACAATGACAAAAAAGTTTATGCTAAAATGTCAGGAGAGGCAAAGTCTGCAAATTCAGCAACAGAAGAATGGCATAAGACAGTTTGGTAAAAAAATTATCCTTCTACATTTAACAAAGATGAAACTTATAATGCTGATTGAACCAGGATTTTATAAAGAATTACTCCTGGTATGACTTTTAAATTTAAGGATCAAAAGTGTAGTGGGGGGAAAAATTGCTTGACAGTTTTAATGCATGCAAACATGTCTGAATGTGATAAATCAAAATTCTTGGTAATAAGAAAAGCAAAAACCCTTCATTGTTTTAAAAACATAAAATAGGTTCCTGGTGAATGCACAGTAAACAGAAAAGCATGGATAATTTCAAACATTTTTTAAAATGCTTGTTGCAAAGGGGACAGTGGATTGTACTGAAGAAACAAAATGGTTTTGCTGTTAGTAGAATTTCTACATGGTACATCTATATGTAGAAAAGCTGAAGAGCATTAAACTTTTTTTCCTGCCACTAAATTTAACATGTATTCTGCACCCATGGGGGGGGGGGGGGGGGGGGGAGGGGGTAATCTGGGGTTTAAAATTTAGAAGTTTGTGAATTCCCAAAACAATACAGTGAATCGAAAATTTGTCCCCATCTTCATTGGTTTAAAACAGCAGTTTTACACCATTTTGAGTCCAATGTGCCCCTTGACCAACTATATCCTTTTTGTCGCTTCCTGTGGCTGCAATGGTCATGGCAAAACTATTGGTAGTTAGAAACATTCGGATATTGAACATTTTTTGAAACAAAAAGTAATCACGTCCACTAATGGCACACCTGACTACAGTTAATACTACATTCAAGATACTACAGTGCACCGGTTGAAAACCACTGATTTAAGAAATTAATTATCCATCCATGATGCTGTTAACTTTTTCAAAGATGTGTGGGATGCAGCAATTTCATTATTTATACAGAACATATTTGTAAAGACAAAAATTAAATTGAAGAATAATCAAATGCATGTTGAAGAAAGTGATGAAACAGATGACCTTCCTTAATCCGACTGGTTACAGAGGAATGAAACAGTCACTTTTTTTAGACAATAAGGGACTACATGACTCTATACATCCAAATACTGAGATATCAATAAACAGAATTATAATTGATGAAAATATTTTATGACTAGTCAAGCAAATTAGTGATAGTGAAATTTTAGCACAAGAATAAAAGACTTCAACATATTATCAAGAGATTTTCAATTTAAAAGAAAATAGTAAACAGTAAAATTTGAGGCCTGAGTTAATGCACTTTTGTATATAAGCTATTATGATTATAACTTTATTTACTTTGTTATTTAATGTGCATAATAATAAATAATATAAAATGTAAACTTACAAAAAAAAAATTGCTTGTCTAATCACCTAATGTAATATAACTGTAATAGAATAGTTACTCCTATAGTGATTTCTGCATTAAGTGAGTAAAAGTTTAATCAAGTTGAAATATACAAACACAATTAAAATCTAGTCTTCAGTGGAATATTTAACAATTATTTTTTAGAAGATAAACTATATTTAATTTATATTAAAATTAAATGACAACAAGAATATATATAATGCATGCCATTTTTTATTTTCTAAAATAATTACAATATATGACAATGTGTGTATGAAAGTGATGATAAATTATATATAAATCCAAATGGATGTACCAAAAATTACGTGGCATAGATCAAAGATTTAATCAATGAAGCCAGCAAAAGTCAAGTATTCAAATGTGATGCAAAAATAAAACTTATCACAGTTCAAAAACTAAAATACATACAATCTGTTTTAAAAGCTTTAAGCAGAAGCTTTAACTCTGGTGTTAGCAGGAATATACAGTTTGAATTCAGCAGGTAGTTCATCTTCAGAATAAAGTCGATCAGAGAAATACACCCTTCGGACTCGACAATTTGCATGGATCTAGAAACAAAAGAGGATTTATATAAATATATATGCCCAATTTCATATATATGAATCCATTTTTTTTTCCAAAAACAGTAAATAAAGTAGGCAATTGCATAACAATCGAAATATTTCATGGCTTTTTCTTATTTTATATAGAAAGAATTAAAGTTATTTTTGCTAATACTGAAAAAAAAAATACATTAAGTACTTTACAAAACTACTTAATGTATTTTGTTTACGAAATCTATAATAATTTTATTATAGATTTCATTTTCCTACTATGATAATTTTAAGTGTTGTACTTGTTATTTCAAATCATAACACACATTTACAAAATTTGTAATAGCATATCAGTGTGAAACAAAACAATTAACTAAATGCAAAATAGCTTTCGGAGGGAAATTTTCAAGCAGCACTCTTTTCTTTGCTGGTGCAATTGGTGTAATTTGGAAGCCAGACCTCCACAATAGAGAAAATGTTTGTACCCTATGTTGCAAGGAAAGAAACATGTAGAATGTAGATTTTTGTATGCTGATTTTTATTAAATTGTTTGACTTATTATAATTTATGACTTATTAAATTGTTTGACATCATTATAACCACATTGAATTTTGCTCAGTTTTGATGATATTGAAAGTGGCAAAAAATAATAAAAGAAAACTAACTACTGCCATATAAAGTTTTAAGCACTCCAACATAAATTTAAGCAATGTGAAGGTCTAAAAATGCAATCTCTATTGTGTTTAATTAAGAAATCTCTGAAGATTGCAAGCAACCTGATTAAAAATATCTTATGCTGTAACAATCACGAATACCTAAGCCACGAAACGCATAAACACTAAATCTAATGCAAAATCCAAACCTCTCCATCAAAAGCACCTTTAGAATTGTTTTTAAAGGATGCAAAACTTATAGTTACCAATTTCATTTGCAAAACAGCAATATTGAATTGCAAATTGTGATACAATGTTGTGTTAGTGAAAGCCCTGATGTTAGTGTATGTGTCCATGAGTCTGTGGATACAGGGAATATTCGGAAGATTCCTCAATTTTAGAATAATTCACAAAATAGATTCATTCATAAAGCAGAAATGTTGAATTGCAAATTGCAATACAATGCTGTGTTAGTACAAGTCCTGATGTTAGTGTATGTGTCCATGAGTCTGTGGATATGTTAAATATTCAGAAGATACCCCAATTTTTGAATATATTTTTTTTTATCATTATGACATATGACTTAGAGGTGGGTAGCTCAAAGATAGCCCCTTTCTAGATAGCTCAAAGAAGCACAGCGACCAGAGGTCTATTGTAATTTCCCCAAAAGATGAAACAGTTCCTAAGAAAAGAGACCAGTAGCCGAAGCAAAGATCAACAGGCACTTGACAAGAATATCCTATAACTCCCAGGTCAAGTGCTTGAACCTATGGGCAGAAAACACTTCACACTCACAGAGTATGTGTGTGGCAGTTTTTTCGCTGTACTTACAGCCTCTACAGATTGGGCCCTTAGTGACACCTATAATGCTTAGGTATCGTTTAAGGGTGCAGTGCCTAGAAAGGAGCCCAACAGACTTTCTAATGCCAGTTCTATTGAGTTTGAATAGCTCCCTATGACGTACAGTTCAGTTCTTTTGCCTGTCTTTGGCCCTTGATGTTGCGCCAGTTCTCGCACTGCTGCTTTCTAAAGATGTCATAAACAGTTCTTCTGATCAGTTCATTAGAGACACCCAAAGCAGGCTCTGAACCAATAAAGTGTGTGCTCGAACTTTTTCTAGCCAACTCATCAGCCAATTCACTACCTGATATGCCTGAATACCCAGGCACCCAGTAAAGTGTGACTTGATTGTTGTTGGCTATATTACAAAGTGCAGTGTAGCACTCCCAAACAAGAGAAGAGGTTATAGTAGACTTCCCTAGAGCCATAAGAGCAGCCTGGCTATCAGAGCAGATATAGATTTGGCTACTCCTGTAATTTCTGTCAGAGCAAATTCTACAACACATTAGAATAGCAAAGACCTCAGCCTGAAAAACAGTAGAGTAGCTGCCAAGTGGGTAAAACAGTAAAATATCATTAAAAAATCAGCACTTTTAATAATGATAAATAAATTTTTATGTTATACATGAGAGTTTAATAAAAAATGAATTATACAAATTTTAGAACACTGACATACACTGTATTCTAATATTGTATAATTTCTCTCATGAATCGTTATTTGGAAAATTATGAAAACATTACTTGGTTTGCTTGAAAATCATGAAAACATTGCTTGATTTTCAAATGAATGTTTAAAAAAAAAGTATTAAAAAATAAAGACTTTCAATACTTTTGCATAAATAGTCAATTAAATGTAATTTTTCATTAGAAAAAGGATGAGATAAACTTCTAAATGTTAGCATGAACTGCTCTCATTATTGCATGTTTTTTTTTTTTAAATAAATTTATCAAACAAATTAGGTAATAAGTATTATCAAATACATATCCACTTTCCATATGACACATTATGCAACAAACACATTAACACCATTCTTATGGATCAAGTTATTTCCATTCACAAGGAAGATGTTTTTGTAATAGTTCTGAATTTTGATACCAAAAAATTCACCAATAGTCATTTATTTCTTGGGATATTAATTAAATGATAATTGCATTTTGATGTAGATTTTGCACATGAGACAAATACATCATTCTATTTGGATTTTAAAAATGCCAAATTTCCATTTAAGTGCTATTAATTCAATGACAAAAACATTGTGCTGCAAATCCGGTACTCCATTGCCTTGCAGTTATAGAAGCAAAGTCATTACATATGGAAAGTCATGTGCTGCAAACATCAAGTTTTTTTTTTTTTATTGTTGCATTAACTTTGTAGATTTGAATCCAAAGAAAATATAAGAACAATCATGTATAAAGCATTGATTGTAAAACCCTTTCCAACTATAATTTTATTTAACCATCTCTAAAATACGATATATTCAGCAGCAATATTTTTTTAATTATCACAGAACTACAATAATTTATTTTACTTGGAAAATAAATTATGGAGGTAAAAGTACCATGGATGTAAAAGTTCTTTCTAACTCAATTCTTAAAACTTCATTCAAACTTTATTGAAATGACGTCATCGAAATATAAATCGTCTGGCTCTCTATGTAAAAGCAGTGAATATTTTATTCATACACTTTTATTTCAGACTCCAGAGTTAAATAATTTGATCTTGGTGTGAAAAAAATTCAGCAATTCTTATACAACTTATCTTTACAATCACTTGTTTACATTTTACATTCATTAAAATTAGGTTAGAAATAATGAAAGTTTGATGATCATTTAAACTCAGAAATACTATAACTGCATTGGCACAGAATGCAGATGCACAGAATAAATGCAAAAATAAAGCTGTTTTAGGATGGATGCAACACTAAATATAAATTTAAAAGAACTTTAAAAATCACAATTTTTATTCTGGGAAAAAAGATGGGCACCATATTTCATTTTGAAGTGGGTCACGTAACCTCTTCATATTATATGGGTTGTTGTTGTTGAGACCCAGACCGTCCGACCTACCAGAATTAGGCATATTATATGGGTGTCATTATTATTTTATTTTTTATTTAAAAAAACTACCAAACATATTTTGAAATTTTTTTTATATATTTTATGGGAGAATTTGAATATTTTCTAAAATTTTCGAAGCAATTTGTGAATTTTAACTTCGCTTAAAAAATGTTTGAAAAATTAGGTCCCATAGGGCTCAAGGTATTTCTTTTTTTCAACCCAGGTTCAATCCAAAACTAATTGGGTGATATTATTCATGTTATCATATATCCCACAGACCGTCTCAACAACATACTAAAATTTCATTTTGATAAAGTCATTTTTAATGGCAATTATCGTGCGAATGGACAGATAGACAGAATGAACAAAGTCATAAACACTTTTCAACTATGTTGTAAAGTGTTAAAAAATAATCTATTATGGGGGTCATTCTGCAAACACATCAAGTGCATCCCTGCTGATATACAAACATTCAAAATTCTAAAGAAAAAAAACTTACTTGAACCCTAAGTGTCTCAACATAGTTAGTTCCATAAGCACGTCTTGTAAAATCTGCTAAATTAAACTGAATTTGATTCCAACCATCATCTAATCGTAAAGGCATGGTGCATATGAAGGGCTTAACTCTGGTAGTACTTTGATAATTACTTGCACGAAATCGTCGCCTGACATTTTTGTCATCCACAATCTACAAATAAATTATAAAGATAATTCAGCATTCATTGGAAGAATATATATTTAATAAATTATATGCTGCAGAGAAACAATGTGATACATGACTTCAATTAATTAAAACCATGACTATGGTGTATGGATCAATGATATTGCATCAAAGTAATCAACCATTAGAAAAAAACAATAACAAAATTAAATAATAGACAGTGTGTTATAAAAACACAGAAAGCCACTTGCAATCATGTGTTAGACTTAATTCATCAATTGCAAATTGGTGATAAAAAAACAGAAAATTCAATGTTCTAGTTGCAATGTGACTTCAGAAGCTTTATTAACCAGTCTCAATATCTGAAATTTTAAACAGATTCCTGGAAATCAGCACAGTTGTCTAGAGTGACCCTGCAATGTTCTAATTGCTATTTCTTTTCCCCTTTAGTACAGAATTAAAAAGTTTCTAAATTACTTTGATACTCTAAGATAGAAAGTACTAATGTATAATAGAGTTCTGCTAATCTAAACAAATATTTTTTTTCCCTTTTTTCAGTTCATTTTGAGCTTCAATAAACTAATGAAATCAAATTTTCAGAAATGTTTTTACGTGTCTAGGAGTAAATGAATTACTTTAATGAGATCAATGCATGATTGGAGACTGACAATAATGGATGTGATCAAATGTTGACAGATTTTGGCAGAAATTGCTGCAACCCAAATGCAAATAAAAAAAAACTATTTCTGTGTCTATGCAAAACATGGGCACATTAAATCTGTAGGTCCAAAAGTCCACCCGAGAGGTGATGGGTTAGAGGAAAGATGGTATGGTCCTTGTGGTTGCCACCCTAATTGAGTTTCAGTCTAAATTGGGAGGCACTATCCCGGCTGTCCAAACAATTACCTTACACCTTCAGATAGGATGGATAGTTTGGGTAGGGGAAAAAAATGAATCTGTACAAGTACAAGAAGAGAGCATAAGCCATTCTAAACAATAGCCTTACAGGACAAAAAATTGTCATCAGCACTTTAAAAAATAGACAACAAAAAATTTGCTATTAAAAATCTTTAATTAAAATCACCTCCACAACATACAAAAATTCACAACCATAGTGCTTCGAGCATTATTATGCCCTTCATCGGTGGCAAAGTAAAAATAGGTGGCGAAACATGAGCTTAACCCTTTCGCGACGGTTGGCACGCCCGCGTGCCGCCTGTGAGCTTGCATTCAAGGACGTACGGCACGCACTCGTGCCGGAGAGAACTTTACCCTAAACACCGAGTGGCACGTATTGGTGTTTCTACGTGAAACGTTTTCCTTTGAATTTATTTGTCTACTAGATGGCGTTAAATGCCAGTGGAAGCAACTTAAATGTATTTTGCAGATGCTTGACCTTGGCACAAGCAGAATCCAATAAATTATTTCTCCATTTGGAGTGTTGAAACATATGGTTCTGTAAAGTAAACAGACAGAGCTCTTCTCGCAGCATCAACAATTTTATAATTGAGCTCTGGGTCTCCTTTTGATTTTAGCTTTTAATGATTTCGTTGGTGAATTACAGGAATATAAGACAGTAATTTTTTTTGGGGGGGGGGGATTAAAGGAATGTGCGACAGTGAAATGATTAGGCTATTTCGGATAAAAGTATGGCTGGTTTGAGATGTTTCCTTTCTGTGGAAGAATATACGCGTATGGTAAATCAACCAGACAGTAATGAAAGCAAAGCAGATTGTAAAAATTCATGGAACAGTGTTATTTCTGATGATGAATCTGAAAATGCAATTGATTCCTCAGATTCTGAGCGTACTATTATTACAACATCGCCAGCTTCAGTTGCTGTTTTTTCGAATCATGTTTGGACATGTGATTTGAAAGATCTGAATTCTTTGGAGTTTTTGAACATACCTAGAATAAATCACAATATCATGCCGCCTAATTTAGATAAAGAACTTGATTTTTTAAGTATATTTTTTGATGATGAACTAGTAGAATTTATCGTAAAAGCAACTAATGAGTTTGCAAAGAAAAAATGGGAGAAAAATCTCCTCTCTCCTTCCACATCGAAGACTCCACCTGTTTCAAATATATTTACACCTGTGACAGGAAATGAATTTCGTGTGTTTCTCGCACTTGTAATTTTGACGAGCATTGTCAGAAAACCAAATCTTAAAATGTATTTTTCTAAGAATCCAAATATCAGTACTCCTTTTTTCAATTCAGTTATGAGTCGCGATCGATTTATAGGAATATTACGTTACCTTCCTTTTACTCTTGATAGTAATGCCCAAAAACTAAATAAATTGAAACCCGTGTTAGATGCATTAGTTTCAAAATTTAAATCTATATACACTCCTAGAAGAAATATGTTCATTAATGAATCTTTGTTCTCATGGTAAGGAAGGCTGGGATTTTGTCAATATATCCCCTCGAAAAGGTCCAGATATGGAATAAAAATATATAAATTGTTAGAATCGAAATCACGCTGTATATGGAATTTCCTTGTGTATACTGGAAAGGACACGGAATTATCAAGCTCTGATGGTGGGTATGGAGAACGCGTTGTGAAAACACTTCTAAGTGAACTTTTAGGAAAAGGATATACTTTGTATTTGGATAAATTTTTTACCTCTCCTGTACTTGCAAAGTATTTGTTGTCTAAGAATACGTATATATGTGGTACAGTTTTAAAAAATCGGAAGGACATGCCAAAGAATTATCCATCTGCACCTAAAACATATATACACTAAAATTTTTAATATTTTGATAAAAGTAAATTTGTATGAAAAATATACATCAAATAGAAAATAAGTATTTCCTTTCTTCCTGAAAAAAGTAGAATGCTGCGTTGAACGGGTGATTTTTAGTGAATTTTTTTCGAGAGTTAGGTTTAGCGCAAAAAAATAGCCATCTTTTGGGAAAAGTTCGGAAACGAAGCACTCCGTCCTTTGGGCCACGGCAGTTTCGGAATGCCGCCGTCCCGAAAGGGTTAAATACACGGGGCACAACCTCGAGACAAAATTTGCATAGTAATCATTTTACATATTAAATACACTCTAAGACAAAAAAATCGACGCACCAAGAAATAATTATTCAAATGAGACAAAATTTGGTACGTGTAATGTGGATGTACAGAAAAAGAAATTATTAGAATTTCAGAACAATTGGAAGATTTACTGCACTGAAAGATCTACACAAAGTGAGTGTGTCAATATGGCGTTGGTCCACCTCTGGCCTTGATACAAGCTGTTACCCAACATGGCATTGATGTATAAAGTTGTCGGGTGGTGTTCTAAGGGATGCCATTCCAAATGGCCTCCAATTGACAAGCTAATTAATCTGTCTACATTCTGGGATGGTCTCAGGCCAGCCCAAATGTGCTCAATAGGCGAGACATCTGGGGATCTGGCTGGCCAAGGAAGTGTGTCATAAGCACGTAGACAATCAATAGAGAGGTGTGCCATGTGTGGCCTGGCATTATCTTGCTGAAAAGTTAGCCCGGGGTGTCATGAAATGAATGACAATACAATGGGTCGTAGAATGTCGGCAACATACCACTGAGCTGTGATGATGCCACGGAGGACTATCAATGGAGTCCGGCTATCAAATGAAATGGCACCCCAGACCATAACTCCCTGTTGGCCGGCCGCATGAATGGCGTGTGACATTAAGAGCAGGATCCTGATGATGTCCAGTCTGTCTCCATACACGTCTGTGCTGGTCGTTGAAATTCGGTTCAAAATGGGACTCATCACTGAAGACAATTCGTTCCCAATTTGAACAATTCCATGTTCATCGGGCCCAGCACCATTGCAATCACTATTGACGGTGCATACTGGTCAGTGGTAGGTAGCGCAATGGGAGCCACGAGTATAGATTCCATTCCCGTATTCTTCTATTAATGGTCTGGGTGGTCACTTCCGTGTTTGTCACATATTGGATAGTTGATAACGACGAATCTTGTGCTATCACAGCTGCTCTGACAATTGCCCTATCTTCCAGTTCTGTTGTCACTCTAAGTTACACTTTTTTAATTTTATATGACTCCCTTAGATAAATTGGGTCAATCAGAAAATTTTTATCATGCATGGAACATTGATTATGAAACACTTTCCAACTTCAATGCAATTTTATTTAAACATCTCGAAAATGCGATATATTCCTTGGTAATATTTTTAAAATTATCACAATATTACATTAATTTATTATACAATAGAGCACCGGGGTTATTCCAGATTGGCGACTGCCTGGTCTAACGTCACACAGGTGCTAGCTATTGAGTTCCTCCTGAAACCATTTCATTTTAATTCTCTTATGATCGCAGAGTTTGCACATGTTTTATAAAGCTCTTTTCATTCCAGTTTTTCAATTTTATTACAGAAAAATTTTTAGCTATGCGGATATTTCTGGAAATTCGTCTCTTAATAGGAAACTGAAACATATTTTTCTTAGCATCAAAACCAATTTAGAAATTCTAAGAAAAAATGCAACGTGGGGCTTCAGTCCTTAAGCTGTGCGAGGAGTATGGAGTCGGGAAATCGACTGTATATGATCTACAGAAAAAAAAGAAGTTCTGGAATTCTTCATAGATAGCGACACGCCAATGGAAATGGCAAAAAGAAAAACATTGCATTCCGTGAAAAATCAAGATTTTAATTGAGTGGTTTTGCTAATGGAGTGAAAACATTCCACTCACAGGCTTAATGCTGATGCAGCGAGCGAGGATTTTTCACAAAAACTTGAACTTAACCAATGCTTGCGAGTATTCGACTGGCTGGTTGAAGCGATTCAAGAAACGGCATGGGATTCGGCAATTGCGTGTTTGTGGTGAGGGTGTCTCAGCCGATCACGAGGCGGCTGAACAATTCTTCAAAGAATTCAGTCGTCTGATTTCCGAAGAAAAATTGACCGCTGAACAGATATACAATGCGGATAAGACGGCATTGTTCTGGAGATACGTTCCAAGATAAACTTTAGCGACGGCTGATGAGACGCCAACGGGAGTTAAGGATTCAAAAGAATGCTTAACAGTGCTAGCTTGTGCGAATGTAGCTAGCACGCACAAATGCAAGTTGCTGGTTATAGGGAAAAGTGCAGAGACGCATGCTTTCAAAGGAATCAAAACGGTCCCTGCTCTTTACAAAGCCAACAAAAAACTTGGATAACGAGAGACAGACTGGTTTGAAAACCATATTGTACCTAAAGCAAAATCACACTGTAATGCCGTCGGTCTTCCGGAAGATGCCAAAATTCTTCTAATTCTTGACAACTGAACAGCTCATCTCCCGGTTGATTTACTAGTAAAGGACAATGTGCGTATTCTGTACTTGCCCCCTAACTGCATCTCTCTACTGCAGCCTATGGATTAGGGTGTTCTGTTATCCATGAAGTGCCGTTATAAGAGCGATTTCCTTACCAAAATGTTAAACTTTGTAAAAGGTGGTGAAATTATAAATGAGTACGTTAAGCAATTTAACATAAAAGATGCTGTGTGGAGCACCGCAAAAGCATGAAATAGTGTCTCCGAAGAAACCTTGAAACATGCATGGCACAATGTGCGGCCAACAAACTTATTTACCGAGGATGACAGCAGCAAGGCCGACTTCGAAGGTTTCCAATCCTCCAAAAAAACCATGCTTCAAGTTGAAATTTCGAAATTGTTGGTGTATATTAGAAATGCCAATGCAAACAGTTTGGATCTAGACTATGCGGAAGTAGAAGAGGTTATGTGTACAGATAACAATACACCTGTGGTAGGCTCTTTCACAGACAATGAAATATGTGATCTTCTTATGAACAAAGTGACTGAAACTGAAACGGATAGTGAAAATGAGATAATTAACGAAAAAATTCCGATTGACAAACTGCTGAGTTCGTTGGATGATGTGATGAAGGAACTTGAGCAGTGAAACTTCGCTAAGGCACAAGAAATAATGACTATAACTTTAATTAAAGAAAAGGCATTGGCAGAAAAATTAAAGTTAATGCGATAATGAAAAATTACCAACATGTTTTGTGTAAAATTGTTTTGTTGAGAAATACTGTACTACATAAATGTTTTGCGATGTAAAAACAGATTGTTTCTTCATTGTCTTTCCATTTTATTGCCGAAAATCCAAAAATGGCCTGAAATCCGGAAAAGTCCAAAATCTGCAATCGCCGTGATCCCGGATTTGAGACTTTGTACAGTATTTGAAAACTTAAAACTTCATAAAAAAAAATGAACTTTATTCAAATATAAATTGTCTGGTTTAAGCATCTCTAAAATGCGATACATTGCTTGGTAATATTTTTAAAATTATCATAATACTGCAATAATTTATTATACTTGAAAACTTCATCAAAAATAAATGAACTTTATTCAAATGACATCATCGAAATATAAATAGCCTAACTCTCTATATAAAAGCAGTATTTAATTCATAAACTTTTTCCACTCCTTTCATTCATCACAATACTACAATAATTTATTTCATTTAAAAATTTAAAGCCATAGAGGTACAAGTAATTTAACTCTATACTTAAAACTTCATCAAAAAAATCGTCTGCATCTCTATGTAAAATCAATGAATGTTTCATTCATATCAAATATATTGCAGACTCCATGAGCTAAATAATTTTGCATTAAAGAAATGCAGCAATTCTTATACAATTAATTCTCCATCTTTTGGTGTTTACATTCTCCATAAGTGAAAATTAGGCTTCGTTGTAAAAATAATTAAAATTTGATGATCATTTAAACTCAAATATATTGTAATTGCGTTGTTTCAGAATGTAGATGCACAGAATTTAAGCAAAAATAAAGCGATTTTAGGATGGATACAACACTAAATATAAATCAAAAGGAACTTTAAAAATCACGATTTTGACACAAGATGGATGCCATATTTTATTTTGAAGTGGGTCACGTGATCTTTTCATATAATGGTCAAGTGATCTCTTTATTAATACTTTACAACATAGTTGAAAAGTGTTTATGACTTTGTTCACTCTGTCTGTCTGTCTGTCCGTTAGCACGATAATTGCCGTAAAAATGACTTTATCAAAATGTAATTTTAGTATGTTGTTAAAAAAGTCTATGGAACCTATGGGAATTATCTTCATATAAAGAGTGTAATTATTATTTTAATTTTTATTTAAAAAACTATTGAATATATTTTGCTGAAAATTTTTTTATATATTTTATGGGATAATTTGAATATTTCATAAAACTTTCAAAACAATTTGTGAATTTTAAATTCGCTTAATAAATGTTTGAAAAATTAGGTCCCATAGGGTTCAATGTATTTCATTTTTCAACCCGGGTTCAATCCAAAACTAGTTGGGTGATATTATTCATTTATATTCCCATAGGTCCCACAAACCATCTGAGCAACATACTAAAATTTCATTTTGATAAAGTCATTCTTATATCAGTTATCGTGCTAACGGACAGAGACAGAATGAACAAAGTCATAAACACTTTTCAACTATGTTGTAAAGTGTTAAAAAAGTTAAAAAAAACACTAGAAATGAGTTTTACAAATTTAATAAATAAATACCAAAAATGAGAAGATAACTCGCAATTATAAATGCATGTTAATATTACTCTATAAAAAATATAAATACTTCTGTGAGCTTTTGAATGCATTATTTTCAGAAGAAAAAAAATAATATATTTAAATAATATAGTTTCGTTATAAATCTTTTGAATCTCTCCTGATATTTTCAAACTATTTCCCAAACATATTATTAATACAATAAAGGATTATTTTCTTAATAAAGTAATTAAAACAATGAGAAGATTTTACAAATATAATCATTTCAAGAGCATAAATTAAAATTTTATATGCATCCATACTTAACAAAACAATACAATACACAAATAAAAGTATGTAAAACTTGAAACATTAAAAAAAGAAAAAAAAAACACAAAAAATGACCAAAATTGGAAATAACCTATGAAAGGAGATGCTAAGTTCAATGTGCAAGCCACGAATAAACTTTCAAAATCTTTGCCACAGATCAACCAAAAATATTTTGCTACTGGTTTAAAGATGTGATGCATTACATCCAAATTCATGTTCTGTCTGTCCAGATGATATCTAAACATCATAGATAAGCTTCAGTCCATGTATGCCAAGTAGGGCTTTTCATAGAAAAAAATGAGGCCTGGGGCAACTGATATTTTTGAGGCCTTTCAAAATTAAGAACTAAAAAATATATATATAATGTTAATGCTTGGTCAATGCTAATTAATGCTTATTCAATTGTAAAAATTATTTAACAGAAGCTTTTCGAACTTTAGTACTAGCAAATTCTGTTATTATTTCAGAATACTCTAAAATATGATCTATCTGATAATTTATATTTAACATATAGCTATAGCCACTCTTTTTAGTTACTCTTGACTTATTGTTGATTACAAAGAGTTTTTAATCCTTTTAAGAACACCAAATGATCTTTTTCCTTCTGCTACACTCATAGGCATGGTTAAAAAAAAATGCAAAGCACAATCGTTATAATAAACAAAATGTTTCGTTATAATAAACAAAATGTTATTCTTTTATTTCATTTTGATAATTCTTTTGCAATAATTTTGCCTTTGAAATTATATTCTCTGGATCTATTTCATTAAATTTTCATAAAACTTTTAAAAAATTGCAAATAGAAGAAATGGCTTGAAATCTACATGTAAGACAGTCTATTAATAAATTTACAATTTTATCAGAAATGCTTATATGAAAATATTCTTTAACAGAAGTTTGGTCTTTTAATCGGAGATTTATTTCAAATTCTGCAATAATTTCATTTTCAGTAGCATTATTTTACAGTCAACAAGAACTGACTTTCAAGTTTTCTTAAGCTGTTTTATACCTTCAATTAGGATCTTATTATTATCTTATTTTGCATCTAGTATTGCTTTGCAGGCTTTGATAATGAGATTCGTTTGATGTAATAACTCTAGCAATTTTAACCTAACTGTGTATTCCACCGCATTCAAATTTTGACAAATATTTTTCAAGTGCATGAATCTGTATTTATTCATCAACGTAATGTAGAACGTAAAAATTTCAAATGTAGAGCCACTGGTTTAACCACATCTATCCTTGCTGACTATCCAGTCTTTGAAATATTGTGCAAAAAGAAACACTCCAAAATGTTTTTTTAAACCTTCCATCTTTTAGGGCTTCCACTAAAGAATTTATACATTCACTGGACAGTACGATTAAAAATGTTATAGCTTCATTGCAAAATTCTGCTGAATCCACTCTGACAAGACTTAAAATATCTATATACAAAGAATGTATAGTTGCTATTTTCATGCAAAAGATATGCTTGCACCTAAAGATGAAAATAAACACTGGCCACTCGCCAATCGTCGACTGAACTAAAAAATTTGGCGACTTGAAATAACTTGACAACCGGCCTTTTTTTTTTTTTTTTTAATATAAAAACGGGACTATCCACGAAAAAAAAAATTCTCCGGCACCTAACCTTATCCGTACGGCAGGCGTCCCGAACCAAGCCCCATCTCCTTTGTCTCCCCAAGTGGTCAACTTCACAAGCGTCTAGCTGACAAGGCAAATTTTTCACACACCTGCATTCTTGTGCGCATACGTCAACGTCACACATCGGCCAAAAGCCTGATTTAGTCATTTTAAATTATGGCGGCTGAGCAAAATGCATGTGTGTGGCATTTTTATGGAATAAATCAATCTTGTTGCGTTACTACAGACATGAGGATTTTAATCAAAAATGAAAAATTTGGATATCTACTCTCTTTCAACAAGTAAATATGGGATAATTATGATCCTTTTGACAACACATTTTGTGTTTGGTAAATATGTATTTTTCAATATATTTCGTTTTCTTTAACAAAAAGCAGATTTAGGTGCTTATTTTCATTGTAATTCTTCATTTAAAAGCTATGTAAACATAATTTAGAATTTGCTCATTTTTAGTGCATTACAGTTATTAACAAACTAGTGTACTTTCAAGGCTGGAAATAATATTTAATTTTTCAGTCTTTTGAGTGCACTTGCTTGTGAAATTTTTCATCCTTTATATTTTGTAATCAGCAGAGCATTTATTTTTACATATTCCACGTTTTAAATGTTTATATATTCTATACTTAACATGAGTCTAGATATTTTTTTAATATATTATATTAAATTGTTTCACAGTGTGGAAAATATGACTAAGCAAGCATGCAGCACATGTATAAGTATAAAACAGTATAAGTATGTTTCTTCCGTGTGTGTTAAATTTATGACATATGAATTATTTTTAACTTTTTGTGTTTCCAAACATTTCTCATTACTCAGTAATCAGTTCATACCCTATAAAGGTTTTTAATGTTCATACCCTATAAAGGTTTTTAATGTTCATACCCTATAAAGGTTTTTAATGTTCATACCCTATAAAAGTTTTTAATTTCAAGCAATGCAGAGGTGGAAAGGGTTTGGAGTAGCATGGGAAATATACTGGATGATAAGAGTATAATGGTACTTACGTATTATCGCAACCATGCCAACCTCCGGGATATTATTTGACTATTGGGACACACAGGAGAATGACATTCAATACAAAAACTAAATTTTTAAATATAAATTGTTGGTACTTACGTATTATATGTCATTCTCCTGTGTGTCCCAATAGTCAAATAATATCCCGGAGGTTGGCATGGTTGCGATAATACGTAAGTACCTATGGTACTTACGTATTATCGCAACCATGCCAACCTCCGGGATATTATTTGACTATTGGGACACACAGGAGAATGACATATAATACGTAAGTACCAACAATTTATATTTTTTATATTTAAAAATTTAGTTTTTGTATTAAATGTCATTCTCCTGTGTGTCTCAATAGTCAAATAATATCCCGGAGGTTGGCATGGTTGCGATAATACATAAGTACCGTAAATATTTAAAAAAACAAACAAAAGAAACCAGTAAAATATTTGAGATGCTAAGTAAAAATTTTGTATATAAGTAGTACTGCTTATTGCAATTGTAGAAACATATGCCTTATATAAATGTGGGGCCACCTATCTTGGTTTATAACCTATTGTTGCCAATACCTTTTTTTAAGTTATATGAATAGATTTTTTAAAAATTTTTATATAAGACATCTTATGTGTGTGTGTGTGTATATATATACATATGAGCCGGATTTGGTCCGAGGGCTTTACTGGTGCGCTAAATTACTGGCTACTAGAAAAAATGAACCTACTGGCCAGTGGCTAGTACTCTAAATTTGTTATTTTCATCTTTACTTGCACCCCACTGTATTTTCGCATCATATTTGCTCTATTATTGTAGCCTTGTTGTACACAGTTTTTACAATCCCGTTTTAATTCCTGTAATAGACTTAAAAGTCAGCTAGCAATATTTTAACCCATATTATTTAAAAAATTATCAAAACATATAAAGAGCTTTCAATTAAAAATTCCAATTTGTTAAAATTTAATATAACAAATAACCAATGTATAGAAAAATATTTAGCCATTTTAACTTCATCAATGATTGCATTTTGAACAAATGAGCCATTAAATATTGATAAACTTATTCTGTAGTCTCATTGAAAGATAATGAACCCGCATTCTCTATTCTTCTTGTGCTGATCAAACTTTTGAAATGTGCTGTGCTAAAATTGGATCATATTCAATCGACTCAACAAAATTATAAAATATATCTGCATAAAACAATTTCAATAAAACAGTTAAGTACTACAACTCTAAATACAATTTGTTTATTTCTGATATATTATAAAATGCTACATGTACTGCATTCAAATTATATACCTTTTTCTAACAGATCGAGTTAAAATTGAGGCCCAGGGCAGCTATCCCTCTTGCTCAACCCCCCTCCCCCGAGTGATTTTCTTCTTGTTAAGCTAGTGCTAAAGCTTAACATGAGAAAACAATTAGTTTCCTTTGGAAGACTGTTGTTAAAATTCTGCTAGTGACTTCTCAAAACAATATTGAAAGGAAATTTTAATGATATCCACTTCATTTAAAAAAATTTTCAGCACCATTAGTAAATGCAAGTTCTGTTTACCAACTTATGGTTATGATATTTGACAAAACTTTCAGAAGTGATGGTGTTCCTAAATATGCTTCATTATTGTTCAACTATATCAAAATATGCCTATATTTTGGAATTTAAATCCACATAGAACGATTTAGCATAGCAGAGATAATGCAGCAAAAAATCTTGATGAATGTTCTTGTGCAATGAAATAAATACGAAGCTGGTTAGAAGAAAAGCTCAGTTCACTTTATTTCGTGAATAAATAAATCACGTCGGGCAAATTACACATCTTGATAAATACTATGCCGTTAATAAACGATACTTTGTACAATAGAGCTCATAAGCTCATATAGACTTTTAGTAATTTGCAGAACTTTCCTGAAGCATTTGTAGTAATAAAATACTCATACTATCTCAATCACTTGCATGCATTTGAAGCCACCATTGTCAGTATCACACTTTACCAAAAGTTCCATTGGTCGAAGCACTGGTAAACTTTATTGTGACTCTACACAATTCAACGTAAGTAAAATTTAATGACTTAACACTATGAATATGCACGTAACTTAAAACTCATTACAAATAGCCATCATATTGCAGAAGACAGTCTGTGTTATTTAACCAAACACATCTGACTTTAACATGTGTACCGTACATACTAATTAAGAACTTCCCCATTTTACCATTGTCGTATGTCAGTGGTCATCTGCCAATCGATCGTATCTGCGATCTACCTAAGATCCTTTAATCTGCCGATCTGGTCTCAGTCACATCAGGTCTCACGATCAGATCAGGTCTGATTCGCTTCAAGAAAGTTCTGCTTTATATATCCGAAAATGGGATCTTTCTGGAAAAGCCCCTGGATATGCAAATGAGAGATGTGTGCGCATTGAGAATTAGATTTGCATGAAACAACATGCGGGAAAAACATCATGGTTCACGCCAGAGAATGAAAAGAGCCGTTCACAAGAAATTTGCATGAAAGACCGACCGTTCACAGGAAACGTGAATCGCGATATTTATATTCGTTTTTCCAACATTTCACGTTTTTCCAACAGATCACCTTCTACAAAGACAACTTTAAAAGGGATGAAATGAATTAGTAGGTAAGTACTAGTTAGTAGAAACAAAATCAGTCCTAAAAATGCTTTTTCCTACCTTGTACTTCCAAATATTTAGTAAAAATGTGATTAATAAATTTATACTTTACCTGCACTTCAAATGTAAAATATTTCTTTAAATTTTTTACAATCAATACTAGGAAGGGAAGCTTGATTCCTAAGGTCTTCCTAGGATCAGCTGGGCAGGTAATATATGCTGTACTAAAAGGGGAAAAGATTATCATAATTCAATTATTTTACGCAAAATAAATTTAGAAATAATTTTTTTCTTTAATTTAAACCTGAAAGGAAACTAGGGTACACTGTCATAATATCAACACAATACTTTGCAATATATTTATGTACAATTTCAAATGCTAACATGTAGCATTGATTTAGCAATAAATCGATTATATTGGCAAAACTATATTTTTCAAATGACAATTAAAAAATGTATAATGAGAGACTCCATTTGATTTTCTAATATATTTATATTCCTGTTAATTCAGGTTCACTTATACCACCACACTCATTCAAATAGTTTTTAACAGAAGTCTCTAGTCTTCCATTATTGCAAAATGTTCATGTAAGTTATTTTCATGTCATATGGTACCCATATGATATATTTTAATAAATTTCATATATTATTTTTATATACATGTGCAGAATTCTTAAAAAATGTCACAGAACAGTGACTACTGAAATTTAATTATTTGCATGGATTAATAGTGGTGTAGAAAAGTCATCAATATTCAATGTTATATATTCAGAAACAACTGCTATAATGATGCTACATGTGTTCTCCATTGATAAAGAAACCCAAAGATACACTTTCAACCAGGGTTAAAGATTAACTGAAAAAAGCAGAGATGCTAAGTATAATGTATTCAAAATGCTCGTAAAGTAACCTAAATGTTTGACATTATTAAAATGATGTTATATTAAACTGAGGGGAATGAAAACTAAATAATATTTTTACTTGCAGAAAGAGTTATGTTAACAAATGATAAAACAGTTCTATTCATGGAAAAAGGATTAGAAACATAAATATATTATCATTTATGTGCAAAAGTATCTAAATTCAGCAATACTAACTCAAACTGATTTTACATTAGCTATGTGAAGTTTTCAACTTGTGGTGGTCATATCTTTTACAAAGTCAGCATCTCTGCATCAACAAACCTCATTATAATTATGTGAGGTCTACTGGAAAAATTAAAATTAGTTTATCTATGTTGTTGAAATGGAACAATTCACTAAGTTATCTTGTATGTGATTCAATAGCTAGAGAAATTTTTCAATAGTAAGGCAGGTGACTGAAATTGCATTTCACTCAAGTGAACCACTGTTACATCTGAACACTGATATATAAACAGTTCTATCATAAATCAACTAGGTTAACGATAAAGAGAAAATGCTTTCAGCATCAAAATAGAGAAAATTGTATGTTTGCATGACTAAAAAAAAAGTTATTTTTTATGATGAATGTTCTTAATAAGTTCTGAAAATGCACTAAGCTTAGCTTAAGACTTTGAAAAGTGTTAAAAAGCACTGTGAACATCAGGGAGTAAGCTGTAAGGTTTCAGTAATTTGCTAAAACATTTACTGCAGTTTTATTATTTTGCTAAAGCATTTGCTTTTTAGTTTCTTTTTTTTAATAATTTACTTAAAAAAATCTCTTTTTGCTAAAACATTTGTTTCAATTTTAACTAAAAAACATCAACCATGCATTTTGTATACAAATAGTTATTCTTTGTAAGGTGAAATGAGTTAATTATGAACATGTGGTTAATGCAGGGTTCCCATTTCAGCGCGAACCCGCGAGATTCTCGCACAATCCATGAAAAATCTCGCGTAAAAATTTAGACTGCGCGAGAATTTCTCTCTCTCCAGTTCCGGCCTAAAATTATTTTTTCCTTCAAATTGGATACCGAGAAATCCGATGCCCGATATCAGTTGCCTCGTTGTTGCGAATCGTGGGCCGATTGCCGAGCGGTCGCGGACCGCGATTTCGTAGCTACGTCTGAATCGCAGTCAATCGCGATTTGGGTACACTAAAGTACTACGTGTTTCTAATTAGAGAGATATTTTATAGAAAACTGTAAGTGTCCCCTCAGCTTGCGCGGGTGGCAAATTCGATCAAATAAAATTTTGCTTTTTTTTATAGGATTCTTTCACGGATTTGAATTATGCTCTTTCCGCGTACTTCCCGCATTTTTTTGTGTTTTGCTCGAGAAATTTTCTTCTTTCCGCGGACGAAAATCCTTTCCCCCGTACACAGTATGTCTACAGGTTACAAAAATCCCGAAAATGTCGTGAAATTGGCCATATATGCCCAAAAAATGTTACAAAATTTGAACAAAGCAACGAATTTTTTATCAGAGACATTCCTTTCTTACATGATCTGAAAATCTGTTTCTCCGCGATTTCGAAAACGGCGTTCGCATACGGCGATTCCCACATTTTCTGAGGAGAGATGACCAATGAATATCTTTTTGCCATTTTCACAATATATTTGCATCGACTGAATTTTTTTATAATTATGTCGTTTAATATACAAATAATAAAAACCAAACCATTTTTCTACCGTATTATTAATAAAATGAAAGGTTATTTTGCAGCAGTATCACGAAAATCTGCATTTGTACGCTATTCTCGGCATACCTCGTTTAATTTGAAAAATATTTCCCACTTTTCCAATCTGTTTGCATCGACTACAGTGTTTGTAATTGTTTCGCGTTTTATACAGAAAAATTATTTTACAAACGTATTATTTATGAAATAAAGGGCTATTTTGAAAACAAAAAGAAAAAGTCGAGTCAAACAAAATGGCTAAAATCACATGACTGGCTTGAGATTCAGCAAAAGGACGATGCAATCCTTATGTTCTGCAAGTTTTGTAAAAAATACAAAAAAAAAATATCCATTTTCAAACATAAAGTCAAATTTATTACCTAATTCTATTTGCCTAGTGAAATAGTTTTCGTCGATATTCGCCTTCGGCGATCAAAAATCGTTAAAGTTTTTAATTGCTATTGCTGCATGAAAATTGATCGTAAAATGCTTTTAAAAATCAAAATATAAAGTAAATACAGTCGGCCCTCGACTTTTGCAGTTTACAGACAAAAAAATCGTAAATTCGCATGTGAGTCATTTTACATAAAATAACCCATGTAGACGTTTTTATGTCAGCAAATAAAATCATAACGTAAGCATGGGGGAAGTCAGGAATTTGAGTATTTTTGATAACAAGTGTGTGGGGGGGGAGCTATAAAATTACCAAAAATGTGCTTACTTAATACTTAAACGACTCCTAATTAATTTTTAAAAAGAATGTTAGTAAGATTGTTAAAAGAATGTTAGTTTTAAGAATTAAAAAATTTAAATGTCGAAGAATATGAGTTATAGTTAATGCTTTCTTTTTTATTACTTTCTAAATTAGCATGATAAAAAAAAATGAAATTTTAAGTGTCTCTCCTTATAACAGAAAATCTCTCCCAAAATTTTTTGGAAGGAGAGAAATTCTCCCCCTCTTTTCCTGACTTAGTGGGAACCCTGGGTTAATGTGTATTTGAGACAGTTCAAAGATTCTTTCATTGTTTAGTGTAGAAAAAGTTTACTGAATAAAAATTTTTTAATTCATTTTTGTACTTTTTAGATAAACATCTTAATTTTATTTCATATGGATGTTAAAAATATCACAGTTGATATTTAGCTAAAGAAAGTCTGGCTAGATAATAGTTGTGTGTATTTGAATTCTACATTGCGACATGGTTGAGAACTTTTTCAAAATTATACAAAAGTACTGCACTATGCTGAGACCAAATCTATAGAAAATCTACAAGTGAGTGGTCAAAAAATGAAATGGCAAACAATTTTTAGAAGGGAATTTCACTTGTATAATGTAGCTGTAATATAATAATTTTCTTCTAAGATGCTAAAACCTGCTGCAGCCTGTAGACCCCTTACCCACCAATAATGTGTTTCTATCATCCCCTACACAGAATGGCTGTCTATCAGCCCCTGATTCCAAGGGTCCGTAGATCCTTTAAAATATTATCTAAGCATCTTGGGGGGGGGGGGGGGGGGGCTTCTTCTCTTCCTAGCTCCCTATGTTTGAAAAATGTCCATTTTTTGCTCAGATATAACATAACATTAAAACAATTAAATATGCTTACAAAAATATAAAAAAATCTGCATTACTTTAAATATTTTATTGGTCTAGTTTCTTTTTTACTTCCGTTACAATTTAGAATTGCCTGAAACTATGATACAAGACTAAAATCTATTCTTGTATTATAGTTTTATGATATATGATCATGTTAAAAACTGATCAAAAGAGGAAACAGGGTAGAAAAGTAAATTTGTAAGCACAGCTAAAGAATGTATATGTACGTGCAGAGGTACAGATGGTATACTTTCCATGTACAGATGAATTACTTTCCAAATTATTAGTAATTTTCTTTTACATATACTTTCCTAGTAATTGTCCTTTACATATACGTTTCAGGTAGGAGAAAATATACCAAAACTAAATTACAATTAATTTTAATTCATACATTTTAAAAAATTGCAGCAAATTTTATTTTAATGGTTATGTATGCAGATATGTTTCATTTTTATGGGACTATGATCATGAAGACATGAAAATTTCTGTTAAAGTGTAATTTTGTCATAAAATACCCAAGTCATTATAGTCTTACTGAAAGGGGTTTTATGTACTTTCAATTTCAACTGTGTAAAAAAAGGGTTTTACTACAGTACTTGTAACATTTTATAAATTTTGCCTAAAAAACTATGCATTCTTTTATAACACTGATTAGTTTTATTTTAACATGAAAAATCAAAATTAGTTAATATTGTAATACAGACCTTACAACAAAGTGATCAGTCACAAAAAATATACGTAAAATAAAACAATATACAAATATTATAGCAAAGGTCCATATTGAGAATGAAATACAGTACTGTAAACAACAGAATCTTTGTGTTTACAGTCTTACTGGATTTCATTCCCAATATGGATCTTACAGAGACGTAATGTAATTGCTCAGTCATTGAGGCCTCCTAAACTCTAATATTTACACCACATTACACCATTACATTCACATGAAAACATTGTGAAATTAAAATGGTTGAAGTAGTCTCATGTTTTCCCTGAAGATTACAATAAATTCAATAAAATAATATTTTTAAGTGTATAGAAGTTTAACATATAATAAATAAATCTATAAACAACATAAATTTTAAAAATATATATTACCTCACATTATTTCCAATAATTTCTAAAACAAGAGACTGAATATCATTGTCGGTGATTCTTTTTATATGGCCATTTCTGACCTGAAAGAAAAATGGCTTTTAAAAATTTCATTCAAAATAAATTCTTCAATGTATAAAAAATTCAATTTAGTCACATAAATTTTAAACATATTTGCCACATGCATCATGAAATTCAATAAAAGAAAATATTAAAAACAAAATAAGGGACACGGATAAAAAATTTAAATATTTAAAAACCTCTAAGAGTATCATATAGATTATATAAAATAACTTAAATAAATAGGTATTTTGTGGATTATGGGATGAGCATTTAACCAATTGCACTTGTACAACATCTGCAGGATGTCACAACTTTTATGCTAAACTCTTTGAAATCAAGTACAAAGAGTTAAAAGCAATTTTAACAATCTGGTATGAAGAAAAGTCTTTATATTTATCATAATTTTATGATTTTTCTTAGTCTGCATTTAATTAAATATTTTACTCTTCATTACATCTATACACAGAAGAAAAGTTATATAGTAAAAATTAAATTCTAAAATGTCTCAAGGACAGGCAGCGTATCATATGAGCAGTATAATGGCACCAAGTCCTGCAACTCAGAGCGACATGTAACAAGGAAAAGCTCTGCATTGCACAATCATACGACTGACAAACAAGACATTTTGAAGAAATAGAGCAAGTCTAATGAAATTTTATACTATTATTTCATTTAATAAATTCTTCGGACTTCAGTACATGAAAAGTAATGCCATAGGAAATGCCATTACTTTTACTTAGTTACTAGTAGAAATCATCCTGTATCTGTAATTTATATAAACTTAACTATAATCATATTTTTTATCTAATTATAAAATTAACTTAATTAACAACCTAATAGTAGGATATAAAACATGTGTATTAGTACAAACTTTGTCAGATTAATAAATTCTTTTACAGCAATGGGACATTAAGAATGGCACATTTACCAGAGTCCTTAAGTCATGAAAACTCTTTCATTACCCAAAACGAAACAAGAGGGAAAATTCCATTTATACTTCATCTAACAAAGTACAAAAATAAACTCAGCTACATAAAGAACTAGAAGGGCAGAATTGCTACACGTTCCTGGAAAACTGCAACTACGACAACTGGGTATACCTCAGGCGTATCTTCTTGTGTCAAAGGGGAACTCACAGGCTTTGGGTTTAGCATAAAATATTCCTGTCACATACAACCTTGCATAGGATATTACTTAAGTGAAATTATTAATGCATTCAAAATATGACAGTACAGTTTTATAAATTTTGGATATAATTCATAAATCGAGTCTAAATAATGTGAAACTCAAACAAAATCATAATGGAGAGCATATAAACTGGGAAAAGAATGAGATTTTTAAAGAATTCCTTATTATGAAACAGGACTGGCCATTTGAAGGTCGTCTTTGAACATGGTAAATAAATACCCTATATGAAAGAATGAAAAGCTAAAGATAACTCAAATATTAAGCTTAAAATATTATAATAATATTGGAAAATGTGATTTTGACAGTTTACATGCACGTGCGTAATAAAGAAACAAAACAAATAAAAATATTCCATATGTTTTTTGCATGACCTTTTTGTCCCAAATCTGCAGCGGTTTGCTTCCTACACTGTATAAAATTGACAAGAATCCACTTTGAAAAGTATTTTTGAACATATTTTATTATCTGATTAAACTTCCATCAAAATAAAATAATTTGTTTAATAACAAATACAACCCAACACAACCAAATGATTGATATTGCCAGTTTTCAGTATATAACAGATGAATGTATGAAATGTGTTCAATTATTTTACCGATAATATACTTTCTTACTGCATGGTTTATAATGCCAAAAAAAAGTGTGACCCACAAGTTTTTGAAGGCTAAAAAGATAATTTAGTTCTAGAAAGTATGCACACTTGATGATTACTGTCAAATTTAGGATTAATTACAAGAATTATTTAATCATTTTTGGATTGACAAGTAACTTTTTTTTAAACTGTTCCCTAAAGTTTTGAACACAACTACTTCAACTTTAACTGTTTTCGGATTCAAAACATTACGATTACGTAGCAACTCCGGCTATATCTCGAATTTCCGTGTCCTATTAAAAAGAATAACATAGAAAATAATTTGAATTAATAAGAATTTTTGTATTTAAAAGCACTCTTCAAATGTGATGTTAAATTACGTTTGCTTATTTGTTATATAACATTTATATTAAAGGTTTAAACATTTTACAATGGTGTTTTTGTATTTTGGGTATGCCAGCAATATGCTTACTAAACGTATGCATATTAACTGCCCTTCTGCTAGGAAAAGATGTATTGCTAAATTAAAGGTGAATTAATTCAAATGATTTTTTGTGTTAGATTAGCAATGAATGAAAATATTTTCGTTTATTTAGAGTCGTTCATTACTGTAAGGGAATGGCATGTACCGTAGATGAGAGCTTTCTACATACACCTAGCAATTTTTTTCAATGTACAGTGACCCGCAGAAAAAAAATCGCATCTCGCTTTCGAATTATCTGGCTTATGGACCCAATTAACTTACATTCTTTGCATTTCAAAATGATAGCAATTCTGAAACAAATACTTGAGTGGATAAAGTAGCTAAAAAATTTGGAACATTTATTGTAAATTTCATATTAAGTCGACAAGACACCCACTAATGTATCTTCTATTTAACAAGTTTTTGGCTAAGAACAGTCACCCAATCCCTAGCTTCAAAATCCTATTTCACAACCACACTACATGGAGCAGCTGCTTTAGGTATAAGCGAGCCTATAAGGCTATGTATGGTCACTTGCTATAAAGGGCTGGGCTGATAATTTTTTTATACTGCCAACTGATTTTTTTAATTATTATGTATGCATTTTATTCTTAAATATATGACTAGAAATCCAAGTGATAAAATAAAATACTCAACTTTAATAGATCTTGGTGCAGGGGGAGGTAGGAGGAGAGACTTTCCAAATATGTTAGCCTCCTTTCAGTGAGTTCCTGAACTACTGAATTTTTTCTTTATTAAAAAAAGATCTGACTTGCTAACATTCATCCTTCATAAACTGCATGTTTTCAGAAAGATATTCTTTTTATTCTCTCTATACATTACTGTTTTGTAACCGCCAGTATATTAGAATGTAGTAGGCCTGCGAGAATTCAAATGAAATGGTCAGATTGTTGGGATAATTGAAGATTTTTTTTTGCTTGTAAAAAGATACAATTAAATATGTACTAACAAATTAAAATTTACAACCTTTTAGCTGAGGGATAACTAGGTTGTCAAAAAATCAAGTTTATGAAATTGTCTTTACACAGTGATGTAGATAAAGGCTATCTCCTCCCTCCACTCCATTCTCTGAACAATTGCATTAGTTTATAAGTAAAAACACTTTCTGCAAAGGATAAGGAAAATTTGAGTAGCATATTTAAGCACAAATAAGACAGAATGCAGTATACAGCTGCTTCAAGGATATGCTGGATCCCCTTCATCTACATTAGTTCTCTATAGGATCTGAAAAGTGATATTCAGAATGAATCTCCTATTAGATCGTCAACTCCCTTCCATTACCATAATTCTGGCAAATAATCCTATGTCTTCACATAACCCTGTGGCCACAATTATCACGTAGGGATGTCAAATATCAACCATACTTGCCTGACTTGACCCTGTGTGAATATTTTATTTCCAAAAATCGAAAAGGTTATTTAAAAGACTGTTTTCAAACAATAAAATAGATTTTTTAAAATTTAGAGGCAGTGTCCTAACTAGACTTTTGGCACCCTGGAACAAATAGTTTCAAGGTGTCTTTTTCTATAATACATACTCTTTGGTCCTTCGAAAATATGTATATAACATATGCTCTTCTCATACAGTACCCAGTAACGATCATTTCATCTCACTGCTTAGAAGCTGATCTAAAAGTGATTTTTAAAAGTGTCTACTGGAAATGTTTCAATACTCATGAAGTCATTGGCAGCAATTATGTATCTGCTGAAGGAGACTATTTTAAGTTAGAATAATTTTTTATTGGAAAGTTTTATTATGCTAGTTCAGGTATATATATATATATTTTTTTTAATCTAATTTTTGTTCTTTCTGCCAGTGCAGTTATCAGTGATTTGGTGCTAAAGAGTGCAGAACCTAGGTGCCAATGCTGGTTACATTAGGAATGTGATTCCAAGCATTTGAAATGTTACCTATTGCTAGGTTTTATAACTAAATTTTTATTCTTTTACTTATTTTTATTTTATTTTTGTACTTAAATATAGGATTTTATGATCGCTAAAAATGGTAATGATGATTTTTCTAGCTCGATTTTATATCTATATATTAGAAAATTTCTGCAATTTGACACTGCATTACGAACAGACAGGAAAACATACAATTCTGAAATTTTACATAGACTAATATGAGCTAGTCAGAGTAGGCTTAAAATTTTCATTTAGGCCTTAATTGACAAATTTTTACATTGTCAGTATGGGCAGAAATGTAATGGGTCAAGCTCAGTGCTGTATTTCCTTGGAAGTGAAAGAAACAGGAGCTTCAGGCGGCAAAATTTAATCCAAAGCCAAGCACCAAAATATATGATGTTATAAAAAAGGGATAAATATTTATATTTTATCTGTTTCAAATTCAAATCATTGGAGGAAGGACTGTATTGTAACAAAGTCCTGCACTATTTACATCCATACCCATGCAGATGGTCTGGAATACGATTAGTTCCCAGATCAAGTTTTACACAATGATTAAAACACTACTTTTAGATGCTATGCTAGGATTGTATTGCAATATGAGCTGTAAATAATATTAGGAAAGTTGCAAAATATTACTGTATTATTGCAAAATGATAAAGTTTTGTTTTTACAGTGTAAAACTAAATTCAATACATTTTTTTTTAGTTCTATTAATCAAAATTGCTGTATAATTATAGTATAGTGTACATACACAGAATCAGAAATAAACAGTTGCATTAGAATAAATTTTAGGGCGGCAAAATTTTCTGTGCTTCTAGTGTCTGTGTGGTTAAATCTGACACTGGTCAAGCTGATTTGCAATTTCTCTGTGATTGGTTGCGGGTAAAAATATTACAAAAATGGCCGAAGGCTAAACATGCCTTATTGTTGATTCTTATAAATAGAACATTTCACAACTATTATTGTCATAAATGATTACAGTTAAAAAAATACTTGTTTCTTAAAAACATAACATAGTAATTATGAAAAATATTTTTTCTTGATTACAATTCTTAAAATGTTTATCATACTAGCTGTCTGTTTAATTGAAATAATTAAATAAGCTTGTATTTTAAACCATGTGCATTGTACCATGAATTAAATATGTACCTGGTTACTAATACAGCTCAGACTTGGTTCTTTACACTATTATAAAATTCCACCAAAGCAAAAACTATCTTATCACACTAGGAATGGAAATCAAAAATGCTGTTGAGTTGCTGGTAGGTTGTCAAGTTTAAGGAAGTGGCCTCCATACTTGCTACATGGGCAGGGTGAAAGAGCTTGAGAAGCGAGCAAGGGGTGAAATCTCCAAATAATGTAGATAAAAATAATTAGAAAGTTATACATAGTGATAATATGTAAACTAGCTAACATTCTAGTTCTACAGAATATTAGTCTGTAATTTTAAACCTCAAAATCTAATTTTGTTAAATTCAGGCTGTTGCCTTTAGAATTATAAAATTAGTTCAAATTTCATTTATTGGAAGTACCTTAACACAAAAAAATGTTGCACAATTCTAAAATATATTAATATTACTTCTTCTTGCATCAAGTCACATTAAGTTGACCATATAACATCATCATGTGGATGGTATTTGAACTCCAATTATGACTTTCTCTGATTGAAACATAATATATATATATATTGCACACAATTGACCTTCATTTAGAAATTTTTGAAATATGCCAGTTTTCTTGCAGGCATACTGCATATAAGATGAGATAATGTTGACATATTAAGACCATTAACAGGAAAAAAGAAACATATAGCATAGTCCACTATGTTATGCATTTTTAAATAAATATACCGTTTGTGTGGCTAGGCTATAATAGGAGCCTGGCCTCATAAATAGTATATGAAAAAAAGTCAATGTTTTAAAAAAATTTTAAAAATAAAACATTTTAGAATAAAAGTCTTTGTTTGATTACACTTACACATTAAAAGCCCAAACTGCCGTAAACCCCTGGGTTGGCTGCATGATCTGGGCCTTTCATATTAAAAGCCCAGGCACTTAATAGATGCAAAACATCCCGCATCAAGGGTATGTTCCAAAAAAAAAAGATACATTGGCTTTTTATACCCAGTCAGAAACCATGAACAAAAAAAAAAAGCTACTTTTCATTAATTGCCAAATTACACAAAGGAAAAATATTGGGATGAAAGAACATAGTTTTAAAATTGACACAGCAGAAATAAAATATGAAAATGACAAATTTAGATGTTTGGGAATTCAGACAATGGTCTCTCAAGGAGTTAAGAATGAGACTCCAGTCATTTTCATTCCAATATTTTTCCCTTGTGTAATTTGGCAATTAATGATATGCAGTTTTTGACTGGGTATAAAATGACAATGCATCTTTCTTAGCATATGCTCCTGATAAGCGGCATTAACACATTAAAAGCACTTTTAATGCGTTTTTAATGTCTTTTAGTGTGATCAAATAAAAACATTTATTCTAAAGTGTTTTATTTTTTTAATTTTATATCTTTGACGTAATATCATAATTTTATTATTAAAAAATGTTTTCCTACTTGCATTGCCCTGATAAAATGAATCCCGTCCCTGTATTCAATCAAAATTAAAAGTCCATTAAATTGAGGGATAGGAGGTTGAATCCTACAAGGTCTTAAGGAGTCTGCCAAGTTGCTACAAAAGGGGCCCCTTTAAAAATATTAAAAAAAAATGAATTTTCTAGCAGTTACTCTCTGAATATTGAATTATTTGTTATGGTAACCAGTGTTCATGTACAATGTTAAATTTTGTTATATATATATATATATATATATATAATATAATATATATATATATATATATATATATATATATATATTGTAAGAATTTTAAATACCAGTGACTTATCTTTTATTGAAATTGGTGTGAAGAGCATATGTAACTAGATGACAATGTGAATGTATGAATTGAAGAATCGACTATATTTAATTGTAAAAAGAAATGTCGTTAGCTTTAATCATACATATACATGATACATTTAATGCTATAAACTTCATTTAAAATTGATGAATATATTAACTTAACTGAAGACGAAAATAGGTATTTATGTTACTACATTT
Organism: Amaurobius ferox; assembly: GCA_951213105.1. NCBI lineage: Eukaryota > Metazoa > Arthropoda > Arachnida > Araneae > Amaurobiidae > Amaurobius > Amaurobius ferox. The sequence continues at coordinate 139,436,714 of OX578138.1, read as the reverse complement.
ACAGCATAGAGTTAAATTATAGTTCACTATTTAAAAATGCTATTTATTGTTATTATAAATCACATTTCTAAAATTTAGATAATTATAAAGTTAAGAAAATCTGATGTGGGCAGCACATGACTTTCCTTATATAATGCAATGAATTTACTTCTTTAACGATGAAAAAGTGTTTGTAATGTTAAATTGTGCATTTAGCATTTTTCTGGATAACATGTAAAGCTGTTTTGTACTCAATTAACTTATATTTTATGCAACTCTAAATTAACAATGATCAATATTGATATCATCATAAATAATCCATATATTTAAATATTTTAATAATAAATTCATCACTTAGGCATCGTTTTTGCAATTTTGACGATATTTTCATCAATGTATAACTAAATATTGCAAAGTTGACGATATTTAGAAGAGCTTTTCTTATATAATAAAAAGTATGCCCATCATATGACGGAATTAAAAATTTGCAAAACGTTGCATTTCATTTAGCGTTATTTTTATCAATTTGGAAACAGTTTCACCAATTTGGTAATATTTAAAAAAAGTCGCCAAGTTGGCGATATACCGTTAAAATTCATCGCTATAATTTCACCAAGCTTTACAGACAGGAAAATGGGTTATTCTTATGTTCTTCACAAAATATTGAATTTTCATCAATTAGTTGTCATTTTCATTGATTTAGTGTCATTCTTATCAATTTGGTGACATTTTTATCAATTTAGCAACATTTTAAAAACTCATCAAGATGGCGATATTCTATCAAATTCGTCGCCAAAATTTCGTCAAGCATTATGGTTGGAAAAATAGGTTATTCTTATAGTAGATAAATGACTAATGGCGTCCAAATACAAAACTATTACCCAAAGTATCTTCTCTTATAGTAGATTTTTATATTCTTTCCAAGATATCTAATTTTCATCAATTAGTTTTTATTTTCATTGATTTAACGACATTTTTTATCAATTTGGCAACATTTTTTATCAATTTGACTATATTTTATCAACATTTAAAAACTTCCCAAGTTGGCGATATTTCGCCAAAGTTTCGCCAAGCATTGTGGATATAGAAATAGGTTATTCTTATAGTAGATAAACGACTAGTATCGTCAAATTAGAATGCTATTACCCAAATCTTCTCTTGTGAATGGAACGAGCTAGTTCTAAGAGAATGATGATAAAAATTTATAGCATAATATTACATATGAAAAGTGAGCAGATTTCACAATAGTTAATACTTTCTATGAATTTTATGTAATTTTTTGATAAATTTATTTGAAAAATGTACAATATCTCAAGAACGGTTCATGCTAGCGTTTTAAAGTTTATCAACCATTTTCTAATGAAAAAATTGCATAAATGATTATTTCCGTAAATTTATTGAATGTTTTAATTTTTTGGTGATTTTTTCAAAATTTAGGTGGGTTCTGAACAATCAATTACGTGTACAAATGATAGGCTTCCTGTATTCATAGATTGTAATTTTTTACCAAATTTCGTTCAAATTGCTCCATTTGTTCGTCAGTTATTGTCTCCACAGGCTCACTGACACACACACAGACATCACCTCAAAAATGTTTGATTCGTATTCAGGGATGCTTGAAACATGCTCTCCCATCGAAAACTTGAATTCAAATTTTCAACTCCAACACAATACTTTCCTTATACATTATATTATGTATATAAGGAAAGTAAAAATAAAATAGGCTCAACATTAAGCTTAAAAAAATGTCCTTTACAAATAATACAGATACTAAATAGGTATTAAATACCTCTTGTTCCCTGTTCCATATATAAGATAAGCAATTAAAAATTGGATTTCATGTTGTGAAAGCCTGGTAATTATATAAGCCTGTAACTACACCCAATAATGAAATTAATATTTAAATGTTTTATAATTCATATATGTAATGCAGGTACTAAAGGCACTAAATCCCTTGTATGCATAAGTTTTGATTAAAAATTTCAATTCTTATTTATATATATATATATATATATGTGTGTGTGTATGTGTGTATTTAAAGGCAAAAACTATGCATTAACTACTATCGTAATGACTAATAACCCACACATTTGTTACGATTAAGTGTTGAACTAAGTAATATAGACTAATACAAATTGGATAAAATTAGTGGGTAACTCATCACTATAAAAGGTAAAAAGGGGGTTGCTATTGTTGAGACCCAGACCTTCCAACCTACCAGAAAGGTGTAAGGTATCAGTTTTGGACAGCCGAGAAGTGCCACCCAATTTAGACCAGAACCCAATGGGGGAGGCATTCACAGGGACCGTACCCTCCTTCCCCTACCACCAACTTGTCCGAAGGACTTACGGACCCACATGTTTAAGGAAGCTGCACTCGAGGCTGCGAGGGAGAGAGAACACTGTCGCTCCCATAGTGCTGCAGTGTCTATACACAAGCCGCCCCTGATAAAAAATGTAGGTTAATTCAGAAATGCACTCTCGTCAGGACAGCACGTGCATTCTGAATAAAAACCAAAATAATAGCCAGTTTCTAACAATGGAAATAGTATATGACTATAAACCCCATTGGCATTATCTGCTGGCTAATGGATGGAAATATAATGCATTTCAAAAGAAATAAAAATCAGAAATAAAAACTTTCATGTATAAGAACCACATGTTGGATGAAAAAGCCTACTGGCAGAATGCACCACATACTAAATTCATTTGGGAAAATGAATGTTTACTGGAATGAACATGACCGGAATGTACAATAAAGTGAATGTAAATAGAAATGTTTTAACTGTTATCTTTCAAAAATAAGATTCAGAATAGGACTCAAGTGGGTAGTCATGGAAGAAAAGGTAATATTCATAAAAATGTGTTCTCCAACAAGTATAAAAAAGGCAATTGTAAATTTACAATGATATATATATATATATTTACAGTTGTGTACATAGAAACGTAGAATCAGCATTAATGAAGCATGTATGGCCCTTGATAATGTACATAGTTTCAGAAATGCTTTTCATATTCATTTTATTCCATATCCACACTTTTTGGGAGCTAGAAACGACCTAGTTCATGGAGCTACACTTTGTTTCTGATTTGCAGTTTTTCGTCTTATACATTCAGTAATTATTCATTAGTATTTACACCTTGTATGCTTATGTAGGGAACCAGGGGATTAGTACCTTAGGTAACTGCATTAGATATGAGTTAAATTACTTTCTTACATTCTCTCATATACAAGTTTTAATTCACCCGTCTTTACAGTCTATTTCCTTACCTTCACAATACTTACGGCACATAATAACAGGAGTATTTTTAAATATTATAATATATGATATTATCATAATTACTTTTATTGTTTTTCGGATACAACAGCTTGTTGTACAGTCTTTTAGTTACCATATCAGTCCATTCTCATTTCTCTTTTTTATATACAGCATTTTTCTATTAATGGTAAATCTCTGGTATATGTATATATATATATATTACAAGTTAAAATAAAAATCTTCAATTATATATATGTATATATTATATATATATATATATATATATAATCAAACACATTTAGTGTTAAAATATTATCTAACACATAGGAAACTTAAAATTCATTTTAATATTGGCATTAATAAAGTGCTAGTAGGACAATTTTCAATAAAAATATAGTTAATTACATGAAGTACTCATTCAACATAATAAATGTTAGTTTTTAATAAAGTCTTCTGTTTCAGAAATAAAATGACACAAAGACAGAGGTTAGAGAACTACTCTGGTGAGAAAAATCCTACTTTTAAATTTCTGGTGAACAGAAAAAGAAGTTTTATAATTTGATAGAATTTACATTGATAAAGAGCTCAGAAAGAATGAGGAGGTTCGACTACTGAAACCATGCCTATCTCCAAATCTTCAGAAATTAAAATAACTAATGTCTAAGTAGACTCCTAGAATGAAAAAAAAAAGGGAAGTGGGATACAAGAGCTTGAGCTTTAGCAAACATGTTAAATTGAAAGGAGGGAGGGGGTGAAGGGGAGTCAAGCAGAACAGAAATTCTCATGAGGGTCAACTGATAAATAAGATGAATTGCTAATAAGGTATTAAAAACATGTATTAAATAAAATGTATCTACAAAAAATAAAACTTTTTAATGGAGTACCAACCCTATGGTAAGAGACCTACCTACACATTTCCTCATTTCCTGCAGAAGAGCCTAAAAATTTAATTTGCACTACTGCATATTTTATTTTATATATAAGGAATGAATTACATTTTTTTTTTACATTTACAGTTTTCAATAAAATTGCGAGGCAATTGTATAATTTGTATTTATACTTATTTCAGAATTTCAAGCTCATATTTGCTGATTATGCGGAGACATGGAAAGGAGCAACAGCTACAATTGTTGAAAGCCCAGAGGATATTGTCTGGGGTGTTGTATGGGAAATATTAAAAGAAGAAGAAGTAAAACTGGATAGGTAATTTCATTGAATTATTTTAATTAAAACTTTTTATTTGACAGTTATATTTCTTAAAGAGAAATCTAACTATTTTATGAAGCAGAGATTTAAGTTAACTATATTTAATGAACTTGTTAACTGAAAGAGTGATAAAACTTTTAAGCTTAAAGAGCAATAAAACTTTTAAGCTTGAAGAGCAATAAAACTTATTGTAAAGTTCTGCTGTGGAAAATGTCAAAAAAATGCCAATGGCTTCAGACTTTCATGTAGAGATTCAGTTCATTGGTAGAGAGCCACCCAGGCCTTAAGCACCACTTGGGACTTGTGAAGTGCTGATATTAAAAAAACATCAAATCAACACAGTAGATTATTAGATCTCGTTGTGTCCAGTCAAGCAAAGATATAGGAATTTCTAAGAAAGATGACATGATGTCATGGTCTTTACTAACCTGAATATGAATTCATACCATAGCGCAATTCTCAGTATGATGATGTCTTTTTGAAACAGGGGCGTCCCAAAGGCCAAGCAACTGCTTGAGACCTCATGTTTACTAAGGGCCTCAAAATTTTATACATTATTTTTTTCAGACTCATGAATGTATTATAGCTAATTCAACATTTTCTTGTATTCTTTACAATTCTACATTTTACATTTAGTCTATTTTGGTATCAGTTTTTAGTTATCTTCACATGTTTATTGGATTGTAGTTGAGCATATTGGGATCATGATACTGTAATCCGCACAGTATACTATCTAAGTGATTTGGTGAAGTTAATGTATATTCTGTAGTATTTTATATTTATTTTGATCTTTTAAAGTTTTGATATTTCATGATTTCAGGAGAGCTTAATGGACCTGACATTAAAAGTACTTGCATAATCAGTGTTCCTTCCTTTTGCCTGAGCTCTAGCTATGGACGTTTAGGTATTAGATAAAAAAAGAGCTATGGCTCTCTATCACCAGGGCTAGATTATCCATTGGGACAAGTTAGTTTTGTGCCCAGGAATATTTTATATCATAAATAAAGGCCCCCTGAAATATTATTGCTCTAAGGGCAGCTCAAAATTCTATACCAAAACTGAAAGTAAAACGATTGACGTAATGAATCCATATTTATTTTTGAAATTGTAGAAGCAACGTAAATGAATTGTCATTGTAATTTGGATTACCAATTTTCGAATTTGTGACAATTCTTTTACTGCATTTATTGTTCAGTTGGCTTTTCATGAAATTTCGCTTGAGGCCACAGAAAACCTCAAGATTAAATTTAAAAATGTATAGAGTAAGAACACTCAATTAGTGGTTATGTATAGAAAGGTATAAAAATATTCTACATTACTTTTAGACTCAGTAGGTTGAATTCTGGTCTACAGATTCAGAAATTAGGGGTTCAAATAGCTTCCTGAATACTGGTACATATCTGAATGATATTGTAATTCCCAGTATCTGAAAAAAAGGTAGTGGCAACAATAAAATATTCAAGGATAGAGTTGTATTATTTGAGTCCAAACAGAGACATCATTTAAGGGAGGACATCCCCCCCTCCCCTCAGATTTGGAAAACTCTTTTGATTTGTAACTGCAGAAAAAAAAAAATCTAACATTTGTTGTAATTTGATAAATTGTATCTTAATTCCTGCTACAAAAAAAAAAAAAAAAAAAAAAAAAAATTACATCACCTCAGTGCTATGTTAATTTAGTGCCCATTTTCAATGAAAATAAATAACTTTAAACCTTAGCAACCAAAAAGGCTTTCAGCTAGCTACTTCAAAATATGAGAGTAGGTGTGTGTTTCTCAACCCGTGCATAAGGTAATCATTTTTTCATGAAATTGAATTGTTGCTGCCTCTCTCGTTTGTACAAAATAGTTGCACATTATAGAGAAAGTTTTCTTTGTTTAAACACCATTCGCTGAGTGAAAGAAAAGTGACAACAATTCCTTTTCTGGATTTCTAGGATGTTAGGATTTCATCAGCAATAACCAGAACCCTATTAATGTAAGGATTTTGTCTGTTAATAACTCCATAATAACTCCATCTAAAATTTGCCTGTTCATTTGAGAGTCTTCAAATTTGGCATGGAGATGCAGATCAGTGGCTCAATTTCTGGAAAATTGTATAAATTAGCGAATTTGAAATCCCTGGGGTGGTGGTATGAGGGGGGGGGGGGGGATAGATAATTGAAAAATAAAATGTATTTTAAACTATGTTAAAAGAAAGTTCACACCCAGACTAAAATGCAAATATCATTTCATTTTGAATATATTGGTGGCGGGTCAGGTAAAAAATCTTAATTTTCATTTTTTGCTAGTTTCGCATAAAGTAAATGAAAAAACTCTGAAACCATTTTCCCAGATACATCAGTCCAACCCAAATATAGGAAAAATAGCCCTGATATACTAAATTGATTAGAAAAGAAGAGAGTAATTAAATGTAGGTTAGAAAATTAAAAACAAATCAAAGTATCAAGTTGAGTAACAAAATATCGGCCGGCAGGAAAAGTACAAAGTACCAAAATTTGAAGTTTTGCTTTCATGGGAGGCTTGCTTAAAAACTATCATGTTTTTGTTTTGTTTTTTCTTTTAAAAAAGGCAATGGATAGAAAACCTTGAAATATTTTCAAGATATACATCAACTCAATTTAATATTTAGAACACGTATTTTAGACCTCTTAGTATTCATGCATTCTTTAAATTTAAATTAAGAAGAAAATTAAAATCAAACATAATTTCTAGTGTGAGTAATTTACGCACATTATTATCGTTCACTGAATTGAATGGCAATAAGTATATGCACATGTTCAGCAATTTGGGTTTGTTTACATTATTCTCTCCTAATAAAGTAAGAAATTACATTATGTTAAAATATCTTTTTGCAATTATAACACTTTATACACTATGTTTTTGTCTTATTTTAAATATAACTTTGAGCTGATTGATTAAATCTTAACTGCCTTTATTTTCTGGTCATTTGAGGAAGGGGGTGTCAAAACCGATTTAATGAGATAATTTTGGGGCTCTTTAGTAAATAATACTATATAAAATGTATACTAAAATATTCTTTTTGAAGATATCTTTGCTACAAAAACTTATTTTTTTTAACTTAAACAAACTGAAAGATCTTCTACCTTTAATAACTTTTAGTGAATAAAAAATTTTCCCATGATTTTTCACAGGTACTTACTAGTTATTTAAATAATTATCATTTTATTTATATATCAGTAAAGTCCGCACACTACGCCCATCTAAGTTCACCATGGCCATGCATGAGAAACAGGAACCGGCTGACATAATTTCCCACCAACCCTACCATCTGCTCCGAATATCCACGAACATATGCGAGCCATACACCCTCTCATTCAATATTACTATTTCTTATGGGACGTCCTATGAAACATACATACTATACCAACCCCTAACATAACACAATTAATTTACACTCCCCTAGTGCCTCTAACAAACTAATTTATAAAGCTTGACACCTCAAACATTTTCCCTCAAATTTTCAATTTCTAGTCATACCATGGAGAAAGGGGGATTGCCTATAATTTTATGTGTCATACTATTCAACTCCAACCAATCTATCTATAAACAAAGTTTGTATTAATTTCATTGTTTAAAATGTGAATTTGAAGTTAAAGCAGGAAGTAAGTCTCTCTAATGCCATGGTTTTAATAGTTATATTATGGATTTTTAAATTGGATGAGCTTTCGATATTAACATTCCTATTCAGCTGAATCATAGAGGTGGTCTTATCTCTAACTCCATGATCTGAACATTTTTTTTTTTCACATCATGTTGTGACAATGCCTTCCACCTAATAATGTAAACACAAAAAAGTCCACATTTTGAGAAGCTATTTTTCCAGATCCAAGGGTTAATTTAAAAAAACTGATTTCAGATTTGAATTCAGCATGGCCAAATTAGTATACAAGAGATTTTTTAGCCCTCAGGGTTGCATTTGGTGCTCTGACATACCGACACTACGCTTTTAAAGAAGCTATTCATTTTATCCTTTGTGTAAATCCTGAATTCATAAGAAGTTTAAAAAAAAAACATAAATTGAATATGTATTATTTGTTTTTAATTGAAGTAATTTTTATATACACTTGAATAATTAGAAAAGAAACTGTGTATTTAAAAAAAAAAAATTCTTTTTTACTTTAACATATACTTTGTACTAGTATATACTTTGACTGTCTAATGGCTCATCTCCTTCGAATTGGACTTGATGCTTCCCCAGATTGTATTTTATGTGACCTAGGACAGCTTATGTCTGGAAAACATTTGGACGAGTGCCCTGCACTAGTGACTTTTAATTCAATCATTGAGAAATACTGGAGAGCTCGCTGTCTAATGGCCTAGCTGCCAAACGACCGGCATTTGTAACCAACAACATACTTTATACTATACTATGTACCTCAAAGCATAACAGAACATATAAAATTGATGCATCAATGTGAGATTTGATTCATTATATCCTTGAAACAGTAGTATTTCAATACCATTAAAAAGGTTACAAGTGTTAAAAATAGTCATATCTACAGGTCACAACATAAACTTATGATTGAATCCCCCCCCCCCCTCATCCTCAGAATATGGTGTCTGAGTCCAAAGAATATCAACCTCAAAATGTGAATGGAAAATGTGAGTTGGACCCAACTCAGTTGGTAGAGAAAGAAAATGATCACTTGAAAGTTAGATGATATTTTTACTCCCACCCCATGAGATTCATTACAAACTGATCTAAATGTTCTACCAAACTCTATTTTTAAATAATTTGTTCAATAAATATCTCTTTGAAAATTTTAGTTTCCTTTTAACCTTTATTGATGAACTTCTGGATGCTTTAAAATATTTTATAGTTTTATTTTGTTGTTTTCCTTTCAAAGGCAAGAGGTTTATTACAAGCCAATAAAAGTAACAGTTTGGAATGAAGATGGCACAGAACTAGAATGTAAATCCTACCAAAAGTTATCAGTATCTGATAACAGTAGTTTGCCTTCTGTTATGTATAAAACTGTTATGCTCCATGGTGCTAAAGAACACCAATTGCCCGAAGATTATGTTCAGAGTATTGAAGCTGTAGAGAGCAATGGCTATGATGGGAAGGTAGATATTCCGTTAAACATTGAATTATAATCTATTGTATTTTGTCAGAGAAATAAAAGTTGTTGATTAAAGTAGTATTTAATTCATTCCGTATATGCACTTTTAAATTTAAATGTTTTGGGTTATTATAGAATGTTTGAAAGGAAGTTGTTCTTTTGATCTTCATACTCAAATGTAAAATACTCAAATGACAACATAACTGAAAATGGCTTTGGAATACATACATTATTCATATAATTGATTTTTGTCTACACTCCTGAAGATACACCTATTTCAGTATCATCTAGGCAGTATATTCAAATTTTAAAAACTAATCACTTCTAATTTATTATATTAATGTAGAACATTTTAGAGTTTAATAAATGTCGAATACTAAACCTGGAAATCAAACTTAGATACATCATAATAGTGAGTAATAAAATGATGTAATGGCTTTGGAAGCCAGTTAAATGTCGAAGTTTTTTTTTTAATGTGCAGTAATACACAATTTGTGCAGTGTAATAAAACGGTTTTTATTAAAAACTTTCAGTGTTGCTGTTAGAGCTGAGTGGGTATATATTTTTCATGGTTATTTGTTTATTCTAATGGCCATATTTGTTTTATATAAAAAATGAAGAGTGTGGGTTGAAAGACTTTTCTTGTATTAAACCCTTTTATTTACTGAAGAGTGCGCAGTATATTTTGTGTTTGCAGATTAATGATTCATCTCCAAAAGGGGGAAAAAAAGGAGTGACATAAACACATATTTTAAAAACTTTCTCATTCTCACTTTTTTACTTTATACAACACTGTTAAACTTCTATAAAATACAGAGTAAAATTTATGATCAAAATATTTTTGCTGCCATTGAAGATAATTTCAGTAATATCTATGCATCATATTTTGTTGCAATTACATATTGGATCAAGTATTAATATTTGTTATTTTTTAATACATTTTAGTAATTTAATTCATTTTAAATATGCTATCAAAGCTTTATCCTTGTTTCAAGGTATCTAGTTGGACAATTTTGTATTAGAACTTAAATTTTATAGTCAAATTATCTAAAGAAGGGTGCTATCCCTCCCTAAGGAAATACAAAATTTAGGATATTTTGTAACTTCTGAAATAGCCATATTTAAACTTCGTGTGAAAAATACCAGAAGTTGTTTATTTTTTTAATACAAATTTTATAAGAAAAAGTTTGAAAAATCTGTATTGTTGATCCAAATGATCACTATAGCATTTTACCCTTTATTTTAAAGAGCTTGAAAATTTTAGATTGATACCAAGTTTGACAATGTACTCCCTGAGGGGGGTGGGGGGGGCTAATTACGAACGTAAAAATGGTATCCCCTAATTGTAGGTTCTAAAAATTGCAAGACACTCCTGTTGGATCTCAGTTTTATATTCATAGAGTGAGTGAAATATCAGTGATTCATATGAGAAAGTGAAAATGTTTGTATTATATCCTTTAATCTTTTATTTGTAACTTGATCCAAGAGATGGCAGCACCAGATTATGGATGATAGATTATAATTATCAGATAAAAATTAATTTATAATCGAGCTGAATTGCATATATATGTATATATTTGAGATTATAATTTAAACCTAGAAATAATCTTTTTCACTTAATGAACTGCTATATTCTAATATTTAATTTGTTTCAATCCATTTTTTAACTTCTATTTCTAATATCACCCCAGAGATGGCAGCACCAGAGAATGAAACAATATTTAAAATTTTCTTGTATGTATTAGGTGCGAGGGTCACGCTTAAATTTTTGAAACACGGGCAGACAATATGCTCTAGAAAAAAAAAAATATTGGTCGGATATTTAAATTTGAACTCTTATGTCCGCAGACGATAATTTGTGGTAACAATTATAATTTAGCTATCGTAGAATAAATTTTGAAAGAAAAGAAAGTGGAGATGACGCGAGAGCATTATCGAGCTATGATTTTCTATAATTTTAAAATGGGGCTAAATCAAGAAGAATGTCTTCAGCGTCTACAATTAGCATATGGAAATGATGCTCCATCACGTTCCACTGTATTCAGACGGTTTAGAAGATGTCTAAATTCTCTCCTGGATGAAGAACAAACACACAGGAAGACCTTTGTCAGCTGTAATCCCAGAATGTGTCAGACATTCGAAAAATGCTAATCGATGATAATCGTTATACCTACCAAATGATACAGAAAGAACTTAACATTGGATCCGCAGCTATACATAAAATTATTCATGAAGAACTAACTATATATGAAAAAATTAGTTTGTCATTGGGTCCCCCATAATTTAACAGAACACCAAAAAGCGGAGCGTGTCAGAATCAGTAAAGAAACTCTAAAATTACCGCATTATTTCTAAAATCATAATTGGTGATGAAACGTACATACCGTTTCTTGACGTTCCAACACGTCAAGAAAGTAAAGTATGGGTCTTTGAAAATGACCCCAAACCAACAATGGTGAAATGACAACGAGCAATGAAAAAAGTAAGTGAGTAAAATAAATTCTTCAGAAGTGTAGGTTATTCATCTTTGTTCTACTGGTGGCAAAATTTTGCCATATCCTAGTTCTTACTAATTTTTAAAGATTCTATTTCTCCGGATCTTTTACAGATAGATAGATCTAAGATGATAATCGATATATATTCAACATCAAATTTTAGAGGAGGGAGGAAGGTTCACATTTACATTTTTTCCACTTCCAGTTCAAAAAATTTTTGAAACATCAATTTCTCAAGACTGGATATACACAGAGCTTAGACGATGAGCAATATAAATTCAGCTTCGAAGTCTGGTGGGGGGCTCACTCAGTATTTCCGGAGCTGTCACTTCCGATTTCAAAATTTACACTTTCCTAGCGACATGCATTTTTCACGATCAGCCTTAAATTGAGTTTAGATAACGTATGATATGGACACAGCATCAAATTCAAGAGAGGATAGGGGATTCACTAAGGATGCCCACTTTTATTTTGCCCCATCTCTTATGCTATTAAACACTTTGCCTCCTTCGACTATTTTTCTTAAAATATATTTTTTATTCTTTCTTCCGTTTTACTCAGACCGACCGAAGGTTTAAGGTAACTGTACGGTCGGAGCAGTGTCACCCAATTTATACTGGAACCCAGCGGAAACGACATCCACAGCGACCGTACCCGCCTTCTCCTGCCACCAACCTCTCGGAAGGATTTTCGAACTAGCAAATTTAATGTGACCGTACTCTGATAGTTTGGGCAAAGCTGGAAATCGAACTCAGTGTCCTCTGAGCGCAATCTCCAATCTCTGTGCCTTAACCACTGGGCTACCTCGTCCATATATTTTTACTTTCCTTATATACATATAATGTATAAGGAAAGTATTGTGACGGGATCGAATTTTCGACGGGAGAGTACGTTTCAAGCATCCCTGATCACGAATCGAACATTTTTGAAGTGATGTTTGTGTGTGTGTGTGTCAGTGAGTCTGTGGAGACGATAACTGACGAACGAATAGGGCGATTCGAACGAAATTTGGTACAAAAATTACAATCCATGAATACTGGAAGCCTATTGTTTTTATACGCAATCGAATGGTCAGAACTTCCCTAAATTTTCGAGTGAAATTTTGAAAAAATCATCAAAAAATCAAAACCTTTAATAAAGTTGCACAAATAGACATTTCTTATGTAATTTTTCCTTAGAAAACGATTGACATAAACTTTAGAATGCTAACATGGACCGTTCTCGAGATATTGTACATTTTTCAAAAAAATTATGAAAAAGTCACATAAAAAAAAAAAAATTCCTATTGAGAAACATGTTCACTTTTCATATGTAATACTATGCGATAAATTGAATGACATCATTCTCGTGGATCTAGCTCGTTCCATTCATGAAAAAATATTCTTTGAATAATACTTTTGTATTTGAACGCCAATAGTCATTTATCTGCTGTAAGAATAACTTTTTTCTTAGTGCATAACGCTTGGCGACGAATTTGGCGGAATGTCGCCAACTTGGCGACTTTTTTGAAATGTTGCCAAATTAATGAAAATCTCGCCAAATGGATAAAAATGATGCTAAATCAATGAAAATGACGACTAATTGTAGAAAATTCAATATCTTGGAAAGAATATTAGTATCTACTATAAGAAAAACCTATTTTTTTACTGTAAAAGTAGTAAATTCATTACATTATATAAGGAAAGCCATGTGTTGCCCACATCAGATTTTTTTAATTTAGAATCGGGTATAGATGAGCTTAAATGATAACCGATATAGATGCAGCATCGAAATCTAGAGGTGGTAGGGGGATACACCTGAGGAGGGGCAAAAGGATATATTGAATAAGGACGGACTCAGGAAGGTTAAAAGTCCGGACTGTACAAACAGTGTATGATAAAAGTCCAGTAACTTGTAAAATATGGGATAATAGGAGGCCCATGCTTTTGCTGCATTGGGGTCCAAAATATTCTGTCGTTAACACTAGGGCTCACTAAGGACTTCCATATCCGATTCAAAAGCTGTTATTTCAGGTTTAAAAATCTTTTATGGACAGAGCTTACATGATGACTGATAGAATTCAACATATAATTTCATACAGAGTAGGCAGGTTCAATAAATGTTCACTTCCGTTTTTGTAAATGTCTCTTTCCACTTTTTCTGAAAATTCGTATGACTGTACACAATAAGTGTGCAAAAAAGTTTTGTTATTCTTTATTCTTATGTTTCCATTTTATTTTTACCCTTTTTTATTACATCAGTGTTTTTCAAACTTTTGGGGTCATGGAACCGTTTTGGAGATTTAATTTAATGGCGGAATCCAAAAATGAGAAAAAATACTTTGTGGTCCAAATTATGCTTTCAAATTTTACTTTTTTTTTTTTTTCACACGAAACAATTACGTTGTGGAACACCTGAAATACTGTCCGGGGACCCAAAAGTTTCCGAGGAGCACATTTTGATAAACACTGTACTTATTACATATTTACTTATTTCGCATTTGGATAGTTTACTACATGTCCCTATTTAAAAAGAGGACATTTCTCAATTTTCCGAATTGTGTATACATTACATTTTATAAATTATTTGAATTATCAGGATTTTCATTGTATTTTTTTTTTTTTTTTTTTTTTTTTTTTTTTTTTTTTTTTTTTTCGAAATAAAGGGTATTAAAAGTAGCAATATTGTTGTACCAATGTGAATGAAAAAAATCTGATATAGGCAACACATGACTTTCCTTATATAATGCAATATGAATTTACTACTTTTACAGTTTAAAAAAATGTTATTCTTATAGTAGATACTTATATTCTTTCCAAGATATTGAATTTTCTTCAATAAGTCGTCATTTTCATTGATTTAGCACCATTTTTATCCATTTGGCGAGATTTTCGTTAATTTAGCAACATTTAAAAAAGTCGCCAAGTTGCCGACATTCCCCTGAATTCGTCGCCAAAATCTCGCCAGACGGTATGGACGGAAAAAAAAGTTATTTTTACAGCAGATAAATTACTATTGACGTTCAAATTCAAAAGTATTATTCAAAGTATATTTTTTCATGAATGGAACGAGCAATCCACGAGAATGATGTCACCAAATTTTTCGCATGGTATTACATATGAAAAGTGTTTCTCAATAGGAAATATATATATATATATATTTTATTTTATATAACTTTTTGATAATTTTTTTGAAAAATGTGCATATATATATATATACAATTTCCATCGTCAATTTGTTTGATCCTTATTTTCACCGATGACACAGGCTTTCACATGGTAAGGAAAAGTGGCATAAGTCAAATTTTTCCTTTATCATAATTCAATTGATTTTAAAGATACAGATATGCGGTTTTTTTTTTTTAATGATCTTATTGCATTAAAAATAAAAATTTTCTGATTGACGCAATTTGTCTAAGGGTGTCGTATAAAAATTTAAAAAGTGTAACTTTTTGAAAATGAATGGGAGGACTATTTCATTAATCTTATTTCCTACCTTACTTTCAACATTTTTGCAATTTACATTGCCCACTTATCTCCAACAGGTAAAGAAATAAAACATGTTTCAATCTTTTTGGGACACCCTGTATATATATAGGGGAGACTGGGGCATAATGGACCTAGGGGCACAGTGTACTGACTAGTCCCCTTTAAAGCTTATGTTTTTTCACGATGCTTCATATTTTGACACATATATAATAACATAGTCTTAATGTACTATATCCAAAAATCATATTCTCAACTCATTAAGCCAATTTACAGCTGTAAGTGGTTTATAGATGGTGAAAGCAAAATTCAGATATACAGGTTTCCCTTCCTTCATTCATACATGATTTGTAGCTTGGAAGAAGCGTCTATGTACAATATAAAGGTAGGGATTTTTCTTTTTATATCATATTTGACTAAATTCAAAATTTATTTATTTTATTTGTATTTGTTGTTGAACTTCCATATGGAGCACAATGGATCACAACTTCCTGCTATGAGTTAAACATCAGTCCGTTTTAGTAAAATATTGGTGATTTTTTTTTATTTTAATGCATGATTTATGTACTAGTTTAAACACTAGTTGTTGTTGTTGTTGAAACCCAGACCGTCCGACCTACCAGAAAGGTGTAAGGTACCAGGAGGAGGTGGGGGTACCGGAGGAGGTAGCAAGTTTGGCTCGTTTATCGGCGACCTCGTTACCCGAGATGTCTGAGTGTGCTTTGACCCAACAAAGGTTTATTAGGTGTTTATTATAATTTGCGTTAATTTTAATTTTAGATAAGTAATTAGATTTGTTTTTGATATATTGAAGTGCCGAATACCAGAAAGGTGTAAGGTAACTGTTTGGACGGTCGGGAAGTGCCACCCAATTTCGACCGGAACCCAGTGGGGGAGGCATCCACAGGGACCGTACCCTCCTTCCCCTACCACCAACCTCTCGGAAGGGCTTTCGGACCCACATGTTTAACGTGATCGTACTCCGCATGAACACGGCGGCAGTTTTGACAGTGGCTGGAATCGAACCCGGGCCTACCGAGTGCAACTCCAGCGCGCTAACCAATGGGCTACCGCGCCCTTAGTTTAAACACTAGTGTCACAACTCAAAATTTCAAATATTGCAAATGAAAATGGAACTAATTAAGTATAAGAAAATAAATGTTAAAAAATTTTATATATATAACATGATACCTTACATATAATATTTGAAATCTAAAATTAATCGAACAGAATCTTAAAAAATATATTTTAAGCTATTTAATATACTTCTAGTTCTATCCCTTGGTATATTGGATGAAATCAGAGAGAGAGAAAGAGTGTAGAGTGAATGAAATCAACCATCTTAAAGATAATAATTAGAATTGTTCTTAAATCTTGGAGTTAGGGATATATCCTGGAAAAAGTACAGAAATGTGCAAGCATAATATATACTCCAGAAACTGTATTTAAATATGGCAGTATTATCACAATTACATATTTAATTTTAAAAAAAATAGAAACTAAAATTCCAATTATATGTTTGTGTAACATGCCATATTAATTTTTAATTTATTCAACACTTAAATCAGATGGCAATTTTTTACATTTTATTACATAATTGTTGTTTTTTAAAGTTCTGTAAACATCCATGAAAAAAAAGATAAATAGTACCATAAATAAGAAAATATTTTAAAATTTTGAATGAAAATTATAATGTCACTATACAATTCCGTCTATTTCAATTCCGTCCAATAGATTAATAAAATGAAAAGACATTTGCAACTTGCTTACGGCAGGATTTAAACCGATCTTCCACAAAACTGGAATAACCCTGTCCTTCATTTCTGCCTCTGCACTACAAAGCACACAAGATAAATACTGGAGTTTTGGATTAAAAGAAATGGGTAATTTACAAATCTTTCTAATGATAATTTAAATCTACATGAACCCGAAAACAGTTGAAAATATCATATTTCTTTGTTTTTTCAACAGAAATAACCAAATTATGATTAAATACTATCCATATTGATTGTGTCTAGAAATTGGCGACAAAAAGCATTCAAGAAAAAATAGAAAATCTTTTATTTTACTACCCTTTAAACATAAGTTTATAAAATCATAACGAAATCTGAAAATTTTTTGTTCAATAATATCTATTTGTTCAGCTAATTTTCATGACTTGGATTGCAGCTTTTATACGAAGTTGTTTATTTTGAGTCAGCCACTTCTTCCATACTATGTGATCTAGGGAACAAACCTCACTGGTCCATTTAGTAGAACAGTTCGTCCAGCAAAAGCATTTTCGGATTGAACTTATAAAGCTCTCAAAGTTTGCTGTATGAACTGCTTTGCCAATGGTTTGCTGTACGAAATGACTGTCGTGTAATACAGCGATTAATGGCAATTCCATGCTGAAGAAAGCTCAAAAGTTCCATACTGGTATATAGATGATGGTATCTGCAATCAGTGTGATCTTAGCTTTGAGAATACCCTTTTTAGGCCTCACTAAAAAGCTCATATCTTATAAATTTGAAATTTTCAAATTATAATGTTTAATAAAAATTTTGCTAGTGAATAGTCTGACTTAAATTTGAGAGTTGATATAATTTATAACATCTCTTTCGAAATTGGGATGGAAAAATTAACATTCTAAGAATAACAAAGATTATCAATTTATAGATTTAACTCTTCTAAATCAAATTTTTCTAGAAATAAGCAAGTTTAGTCAGGGTTTTCCATAAGAAATGCTTGGAAACTCTTAATTTCCGATTAATATCATTCTTAACATGAGAATGACAAAATATTTTAACAAGTTCTAGTTTTGTTTATATAGTATAATCTAGACATAAAATGTTATAGCCATACAAGCATTTGAGATATGTTTTCTCTGAGACATGTGTGAGAATTCTATTAAGAAATAGTATTGTATGCTAATTTTACTTCTTATTATGTTAATTTATGCACGAAATGCCACAACTCTGATTTGGAGAATCACAAACTCAGGACTGGCCAGTTCTATAAAAGAAGAGGCAAATGTTAGACAGAGAATTCGAATAGACTTTCATATTCATGTCCTGGCAAGAGATGCAAGTGTAAGTCGACGTGCAGCTTCAGCTGTTATCTTGATATGAAAGTGCAGGGGAGGGGGGGGGGGGTCTGTTCAATAAGGAAAGGACACAGCGAAGTATGACCTCTACAGAAATATTGTGAGTATAGATATCTGGTTTAATAGTTGATTATAATAGTTCTAATTCAGTTCAGTAACTAAATGTTAAGATTCAGTCTAGGTATAAATATGATAGTGCTAGCTTTTGTAAATAGTCTGTGTATGTAATTGTATTTTAAATTGTCAGCGAAGTTAGCTGGAATAAAATATATGTTTGTTAATGTCGTAGCTCATTCAGTAGCTTTAAGATTTAAGTGAGTGTGGATTAGATTAAGTGATTTAGGATTAGATTTAAGTGATTTAGGAATAGATAAGTAAAGGTTATACGTAAAGGTAGTTTACAATGGCAAACCCAGAGTAAAAACCTTTATACATGTTTAAGGAAGTGTTTGAAATATGTTCAGGTAAAAAATATGCTTTTCTGAAAAAAAAATCTTGAATTAAAAAGGCCATAGAAAAACAATCTGTATAGAATAGCATGAAAAAGTAAATATTATAGTACTTTATCACTGTTTTTTGAAAGTTTATTTATAATAATGCAAAGAAATGACTCCATCTTTTAAAAACACAATTTTATTTTCATTCAGATAAATAATGCTATAAAAACATGAGTGCTTCATCTTTTTTTTACAATTGACAAGGCAGGTGCGGTGAATCCCTATCAAGTGTTGTGATAACAACTATTTACAATGAGACTAGAAAACAATTATACACTCATTATGTAACATGAACGATAAAACATGGATTGGACCGGACCTGCTTTAATATTGCTTTGAGAGCATGCTTTGAGCTGAAATCTGGACAGCTATTGACACAACTCAAAGCAAATGCTCCGCTGATTCAAGAAATAATTATATATGATATATTATACAAATATGACAATTATTGGTCCCATGTGTTTTTTCATATTTCTTATGGCACACATTTATATCGATGATTGCTTTAATTATAAATTCTGGGTGAAAAAGTATATTTAGAGGAAGCTATTGGCTGTATAAGAAATAGTCACAAAAAAAGAAACAGTTTTGGAAAACAAGTCACACGGTTATTCTGATATATGGATAAGATCTTATAGATAAGATTGTAATCATACATCATTTCATTTTAAAAAACTGTTTACTTGAGAAGTGGTTTTCTAACTTTGATTGCATACCCCCAAGATCTACTCATGTACTTCTATGATAAATATAGGCGATGAATTCCCCCCGCAAATGGACATTGGAGAGAAGCTATGTATTAGAATAGCATAGAACAAGAATGTTTTTAGTTTTAAACAGGTGTTTTATTTAGTAAAGAGTCTAGTAGTATTCATATAATCATAAAATTATTGTGCTCATGAATGTGTAATTTAAAAATGCAAGTTAATATTTGTTATTCTTTAAATTAATTTTCTTATTTTTTTTTTCTGTCATTATAAAACTTGTCTAGTGAAAAACAATATCAGCATAACACCACTTTGGAGAACAGTGTATTAGAGACATAGGTTTATGTGTAGAAAAGATGTAAATTAAGTAGTTCGTAGTGAGAAGCTTCCAAAATAGCTCTTTTAACTTAGCCGCAACATTAGTAATTTTACTAGTATCACCCTCCACATACTTAACTCAAAACTAAAAAGTTTGTAGTTGAGCTGTTTTTAGCTAAGGACAGCAGTAGAGGAAAGTCCAATGTTTCTAAGTTAAATGCATAAACTGTAATATCTGAATACGCTGGAGGAGTTTGAAAGTAAATTTTTGCTGTATGTGATGCATCCAATACTGGGTTCTAGATCAAATTTTGTCAGTATTTTAATACTAGTATTGATACAAAAACACAAATATTTCAGTATTATTGAAACTTCATATTTACAAAATTGATAGATTGAGACTTAACTATTATTATCTATTGTTCTTTATTTTTACTATTTTAAAGTTTTTAATAAAAATGTCAGAATTAATGTTGCTCATTTTATTGAATGCGTTTATACATTTTTTCATCATTCATAATTATTATTATCAATTATTCTTTATTTTCAGTACTTTAAAGTTTTTAATAAAAATACCAGAATTAATGTTACTCATTTTATTGAAAAGGTTCATATACATTTCTTCATCATTCATAATTATTATTGCCTACTGGTCTTTATTTTCACTACTTTAAAGTTTTTAATAAAAATGTCAGAATTAATGTTGCTTATTTTATCGAATGAGTTTAGTCATTTCTTGTTTCTTACCGTGTAACTAACTTGCTTTTAAAATATGTTTGAAATTAAATTCCTGTAGTCAAAAAAGTTTTTAATAACCAATATTCTGAAGTTTTTAGTAACAATATCAGAATTAATGTTGCTCATTTTATTAACTGAGTTTATACATTTTTCATCAAACTTATTATCTACTGTTTTTTATTTTCACTATTTTAAAGATTTTAATAAAAATATCATATATACTTTCTTCACCATTCATAATTATTATTATCAACTGTTCTTTATTTTCACTATTTTAAAGTTTTTAATGAAAATGTCAGAATTAATGTTACTCATTTTATTGAAAAGGTTCATATACATTTTTTCATCATTCATAATTATTATTGCCTACTGGTCTTTATTTTCACTACTTTAAAGTTTTTAATAAAAATGTCAGAATTAATGTTACTCATTTTATTGAAAAAGTTCATACACATTTTTTCATCATTCATAATTATTACTGCCTACTGGTCTTTATTTTCACTATTTTAATAAAAATGTCAGAATTAATATTGCTCATTTTATTGAATGAGTTTATACATTTCTTGTTCCTTACTATTAAATTCCTTCAGTCAAACATTATCAATCCATTTAAATCTGTGATCCTGTCAGTTTTTATATACAATATTTCTATCTTTAACTTTACCATATGTAATGGACCTATTTTATTCAATTATTTTTCTTTGTATATTTTTTTTGCTTCTAGCCAATATTTGTTTTATGGACTAAGACTCATACTAATGTTTTTATTTTACGATTTTTAATTTCATTTTTGCTTTTTGTTCATATTTAATTAGACAAGTAAAAATATTTTGCTTGAAAATTAAATTACAATATTAGCTTTGTTATTCTTCAATAAATTGCGCATAAAAGTCTTAATATTTGATAATTTAACAAATACTTGTATCCTGGTTTTGGAAATTAAAAATACAAAAAGAAATGATTTTTTTATTTTGTCCCAGTAATGAATGCCCTAGGGGTGTATATATAAAAATTCTGTTTTTTCCATTTTACTGTAGCAAAGGCTGAATGAAAGATCAGCTATGATGCTTTTAGCAAAATAAAATTTTAGGAATACTAGTTATTTTACCTTTCTAATCAGAGATTCAGCTAAGCATACTTTAATTTAGCAATGGCGGGTAGTATAGGCCTTCAGGTTGGGCATCTTCATTCTCTGACAGTGGTGCCACGACATTTTGTGCCATTTTATATTTGTTCCAATACTTCCATTTTTGTTTTATAGCTTTCCGGGTAAAAGTGACAATTTTATATTTCATAATTTTGCTAACACAATATAAAATTTTACACATTTTGAAACATTGTAACTTAACTTCAAATTTCTGGTCTATATTTTAGAAACCCTAATGAGCA
The DNA here is from genome assembly GCA_951213105.1 of Amaurobius ferox. Taxonomy (NCBI): domain Eukaryota; kingdom Metazoa; phylum Arthropoda; class Arachnida; order Araneae; family Amaurobiidae; genus Amaurobius; species Amaurobius ferox. The sequence goes on along the minus strand of OX578138.1, from coordinate 139,414,492 downwards.
TCACCATTTAATAATAATGTATTATAATAATAAACAAAGTAATACATTTTGATATTAACTAGTTCTTTAAGGGTGAGCGTCAGTAAATCTTCTGCCCTATCTGCGCTTTGTTAACTTTCAGGGCACACGTTTTTCGCTGAAATTCTAATCAAACAGTTGCAAAATATTTTCTGATAGATAAAATGCAATGCTTAGATTATATTAAAACTAAATTTAATATCCAATAAAACATAGAATATATTTTTTATTTTAATTCAAAATATTTTTGGTGCTGCCATCTGTTGTTGTAATTTAATTCATACTGACTATTTTTTTTAAATGAACATTTTTAAATGTCTATTCCTTCTAATACACTATTAAATACAACAACAGATCATATATTATAATGCCACAATCACGGAAACATAATTGAACTTGGACTTGAAGACAAGGCTGCAGTCCTCAGTGATGTACATTCAGATCCCCTTATCAAATTTATAGAATGAGAAATTACCTTTCTGTGATTGTGGCATTATTATATATGATCTGTTGTTGTATTTAATACTGTATTAGAAGGAATAGATATTTAAAAATGCTCATTAAAAAATAAAAATAACCAGTATGAATTAAATTACGACAACAGATGGCAGCACCAAAAATATTTTGGATTAAAATTAAAAATATATTCTATGTTTTATTGGGTATTAAATTTAGTTTTAATATAATCTAAGCATTGCATTTTATCTTTCAGAAAATATTTCGCAACTGTTTGAGCAGAATTTCGGCGAAAAACATGTGCCGCGAAAGTTAACAAAGTGCGGATAGAGCAGAAGATTTACTGACACGCACCCTTAAATGAAGTACTAGTTCTAAAATAATATCAAAATTATATAAAATATAACAAAGTATGCAAAAAAATTTTGAAGAAAAACATTGATATATGCAATGCTAAATTGAATCAATAATAAGATGACTAACAATATTTAAAACATTCATAATATAAGGTTTTAACATAAAATCATTTTGATTACTGGAATAGCTATTTAATCCTGTAATGAGTATTATAATAATTTTGCATATTTAGTAATTCAAAATATTATAGTGTGCAGGATATTTCATTAGCTGGTATTCCAATATGCAAATTTGATTTCATTCTATATTTAAAATAGAATATAGGCACACACTTTTTTTTAATTAGGAACAAATTTGTAAAAACAATTTTAGTGTGTATTGATAAGTAAGGCACATATGAAAATATTTTTTGGAATTTATACTTGTGAATAATATTGCATATATAATATATCATGTAAAGTTATCCATTATCATTGCACTAGAATAGATCAGCATTTTGATCTCTAAATCAACAACAAAAAAAGTCAAATAAAATTATAATTAGCTTTGTCTCAAGATCTAACTTATTCAGTCACATTTGGAAGTATGTTCATATTATTTAGTAACAATAAACCGATTCAAATTTAACTTAAAATTTAAAATGAGCTGAAACAAAGTTCTGTATTGGAAATTGCAAATGATGCAAAATTTCCATACAGAACTTGTTTCTATGGCATCTTACAAAGTCTATATACATATCTCATGAGCAATCTGATTGTTAAATAACAAATGGAAAAGTAAGTTTCTTCGCTGAATGCAGAACTATTTTATAACATGGAATTGTGATATTTATGTACATGTGATATTATTGGTACTTTTCATGCATAAAAATGGAATTTCATTCAACGCTCTTAAAACCACAAAACTAGGCTCATTTTGTGTCTGCAAATTCACATACTTGGTATTTAAAATCAAATTTTTTTTATAAATAATTACCGATTGTTCTTTGGTAGGTAATATATTTATAAATGTATAATCACAGATTAATTTTTGTACAAAAATTATAGGCAAAAATAATAGTCTCATAATTTAAGTTGTAGTTAAATAATCTTTGAGCTCAACATTCGTTTTCTAATTTTATACGTGCAGTAGAGTCTATCATTTCATCAATAGCTTCAGGATTCTCAATACCTAATAAGTCCATAATTAAGGTATTACTGGTACCTGATTCACTGTTATTCTCTGCACATGGAAAATCAGACTTACATGTCTTAGAAGGAGTTGAGCTTTCAAATTTATCAGACTTGTCATCTCTCTTTCTTTTAGCATTGTTCCAAGACAAAGCTGTTTCTTTAGTCTGGTCAATTGTTTCTCCCATCAATGATCGATATTCTAAAATATGGAGCTCTTTCATATGATTTGTCAAATCATCTTGAGTATTGCATGTACACTGGCAAAACTTGCATTCAAATTCCGTTTGACTGTTATTCATGGATTGAAGCTGCAGACTTGCAATGTGTGTCATAGTATTGAATATAGTTGAGCGTGAAAAACTAGGGGAATTGCTTGAAGTACTTGGAGAGATATAACTGAAAGCAGAACTGTTTTGCTGCCAGTCTAAAGTTTGGGAGCTACATTCACCTTTCATGCTATTTTCGGTTTCATTCAAATGTTCATCAGAATCATGGAGACAGAGTTGAGGCTGATTCTTTTGAGATCTTCCTTTTAAATCACTTTGAGAACAAGATGTTTGGAACTTATTATAATTGATCTTGGGACAGCATTTCTTTTTTAAGTGTCTGTCAAGATTTGACTTCGTAGAAAATGTCAGTGGACACCCTAAACATCTGTAAGGCTTGTCTCCAGTATGAGTGCGTATGTGGCGGTCGAGTGAACTTGGCCACGGGAATGTATGACCACAATAATCACAAGCTAATTCCTTTGAATTTTCAGCTGAAGTCACTTTATTCAGCTTAATGGATTCCTCACTATCACTTTCAATGGAAGTTGCAATTTTCCCAAAAGATGAGGGACACCATTGGCGGGCATCTGAACCATTAACATCTGTCATATTGATGACTCCTGAATTCGCAGTATCAATTACAGACGAAACACTGGCTAAGTCATTATTTTCGAACTCATTTCTTGAATTCTGTTCAAAATAACCTTTTATCTCAGCTATTTGTATATTTTTATGGGATGCATTGGACATACTTTGATTTCTGATCAGTGGAGACATAATGCCTATTTCTCTGCCTTCAATATTGCCATTATCTTTCGTGTTTGAATGTGCATTCAAATGGGATAAAATAGCATCCCTTGTTCTATCAGAACACTTTTGCCCAGCATCTGGTAAAGAAGGAATATAATTCCGGCTTCTAGCTGGCCTAGCGTACTCAGGATGCTGTTTTTTAACATGCCTTTCTTTATTTGATTTTAAAGTGAATCGATTTGGGCAGTATTCACATTCAAACCTTTTGTCATTAGAAACAAGCTGATTTTTTACCAATTTCATCTGTGACATACAGGCATCTTTGGAACTGGCATTTTCAATGTTCATCGGAAAACCTGCAGCATTAGAATATGGAATAGGATTGGAATGATTGTCCATAATTTTGGATGTAGAGGCAATAATACTCTGAGGTAGGATGATGAATGGCGTCAGAGTAACAGGTACAGGTTGCTGGAGCACAATGTGATTCTGATCTCTTTGAACTAAATTTAAGGGAAAATTATTCAACTGATCTTCAGAAGCTTGGGTCCTTGTCATTACAGGTGAACTGTGTGCTGGCTGGGGTTCATATTGGTCTTCAATTGTAGATGCAGAGGAATTCAACATATTATTTCCTGGGCTATTACCAACAGAATTTCCATAATCTTTTGAGCTTGAGCTCTTGTAACTCAAATCAATGGGTCGAACAGAAAGGTCTAAAGCTGTTACCTGAAATGATAAAGTAATTAAGCTCTCAGCACACTGTTGGTGTTCACTGCAATCTGAGTTTTGCTGGTCTGGAATTGCTGTATTGAGTGAATCTTGTATCTGAGTTGGAAGTTCTATAAGGCCTGCCTCCTCGTCCATATTTTTTTTTAATTGTGTATTTTCACTTCTATACACTGGCAGATTATGGTCAATGATAGAATCTTGCAGATCGGCTTGTTCTTTTATAGCTTCCATTGAAATAATTGCATTTAAATTAACACTTTTTTCTTGATGATGGTTATCAGAATCATCTTCAGTTGTACACTCATAACTTTCTACATTTAGACCTTGCTTTTGTTGGTCTTGGCTATTAGATGGCGGTTCATTTACTATAATCCATTTGTGTATATCATCCTTACGTTCAGGATGTCGTTGGTTGATATGTCGAATGCAGTTATTCTTTGTAGAAAAACCAAGATCACAGATTTCGCAGACAAAGGGTTTATTTCTGCAGCTGGCATTAATGGATCTCAAATGATGTCTCAACAATCTAGGAAAATTGAAATTCTGTCCACAATATTTACAAACAGTTTCACCTGAGTTTTCACATGGTATATTTTCTGTAGAAGTTGTATCAATCATGTTGGGATTGTAGACTACAGCACTAGCAATTTGATCATCTGGTAGCTTGTGCTTTTTCTTGACATGCCGGTGGCTGTTTGCTTTTGTTGTAAAAGCATAGTCACATAAACTGCACTTGAATGGCCTTTCTCCATTGTGTGTTCGCATATGTCGCAAAAGAGTGCTCTTATCTACACTTTTATATGTGCAAAAATCACAGCAATGTGAGCCAGTTTGAGAATGACTCCGAGCATGACTTCTGAGTGCTTTCGTGGTTCCAAAGCTTAATGAACACTGTCTGCATTGAAACCTGTCTTGCTGGTTGGAGGTATCATTATGAGAGTCTGAATCTCTGTTTGAGTTGGTATTTTCACTTGAAGACAGATCGAAAGTTGAATTAGCAGAGCCTTCTATAACAGGAGATTCTCTATCATGATCCACTACATCATTTTCAGGTGATGCAGGTGCGGCTGTAACAGGAGATGATCTCATATCAGGAAGAGTTGCTTCTGAAGCAAGTGATATTATAGATGAAATATCAGCAAAGTCATTGCTGTTTTCAGCTTGACAATTTGATTTCAAATTCATTTTCAATATTTCTGTATCAGTGACTGAAATTCCATTATACAACCTTTCTTGTGAGATACAATCTTCAGGTTCTCTTTTTGAAGATCCTGGAACATCATTGGGATGAACACATAAAGTCACTGCTTGCATACCTAGCATGGCTAGGAAGTTATCCTTATCAGACTCAAGTCGATCACCTGTCTTAATTTTCACATATTTCTTCATGGATTGATGTTTCAACCGATGGGTTTGTCGGCGGTTTGGGGATGAAATGTCACACTGACATTCATCACAAAATGTATTTGCATTTTCTTCATGAGTCTTTTCATGTAGTTTCAGAGAGCGATTGCACGGAAATGCTCTGTTACAAACATGACATTCAAAAGCCAAAATATCACTGCTTGGACGTCTTGGTTGTGCCTCACATGCATATTTTACAATCAGGGGATACATGTTTGTGGAGAATTCTATTAAATCGAAATCTCTAAAACCAACAACACAGTTATTTTCAGCTTTGCAAACACCACTTTTATTCTTCAGTACTTCTAACTTTGGACATGCATGTTTTTTATAGCCCACATAGTTTGGGGACACAATATTGCATTTTCCACATTCAATAGCATCATTTGGATGATTTGTCATATGTCGATCCAAAGACTCAGGTGATATAAACCTATGGTTGCAAACTGGACAACGGAATGTTTCGCTGTTACCCTCATCACTTATTTTGAAGATTGTTTTCTTTGGGATGACTGCCTCCTTATCTTCACTTTTTTCAGATCCTGAAATAGCCAAATTCATTTTGTAATGTTTACGCATATGACGATGCATATTCCCATTTGTAGTAAAAGCCTGCTTACATATACTACACTTGAAACGTCTTTCTCCAGAGTGCACAAACATGTGCCGATCTAAAGAGCTAGCAGAACTGAGTTTTTTGGAGCATATTTGGCAAACATGTGACTGCTTGTCATTAGCATTGTGCTCCCTAATATGGAGTGTATATTCATGATCATCTGGAAACACTTTCTTGCAAATGGGGCAGATGTTTCCAATGGAACAGTTTTCATCATCATTCTGCAATAAAATTATTTGAAATGAATGAAAAAATATGCACAATATTGAATATATAATATAATACAAAAAAAAATACTTATTTGATTAAAACTTGTGTACGTATTTCAGAGGTTACTCTGGATGTTTGATTATTTTCGCCAGCCTATTCACCAAATTTTTTTTAATTTTTTTTTAAACCAAATAGAACTGCCATTTTAGCTGTGAAACCAAATGAGCTTTTGCGATTTGTCATCTAGGCAATGACTAAAGAGCACAAAGCTTTTTAAAGCAAAGATTTTAGAATTTTTCTGAAGTTACAAAATATGTATATCTAACAGTGCAGGGCATTATTTCAATCCCAACCACCGTAGGCAAAAATTTTAAGAACTTGTGATGATAAAAATGAAGTGACTTGATTGATAAGAGTGAAAGCCTTGGTTGAAATTGAATGTTTTACTTCCACCAGGAAAATTTGAAAATCCTTACTTTAAATGCATTTTGTATTCGCTGGTCATCTGCAGAGAGTTTATTGAAAAGTTTATTACTGGGTACACTAAGTATCTCTTAAATATGAACTTTTACAAGTATTTTACCTTTGGGTTATTGCAAGCTTGATGATCCACAGGTGAAGGTGTAAGGTCACTCATCTGAGTTCCTTTATTCATGGCCTTCTTTGTCTTTGAACCAGATACAACAATTTGGTTAGAAACATCTCCATCTTTGATACAAAATGCATCATCAGAATCTACAGAGAAAGGATCAAATTGTTAAAGCACACACAGCTTATTTAAATAAAATAATTATCAAAATTTCATTCTTAATGTATGTAAACAAATGTCTACTGGTGTCTACTGGTAAAATACATAATACAAAATGGATGATAATTAAGAAAATCGGTAATGGATGACTCAATAGTCTTCTTAATTTTTCTCATATAGATGTATGAAAAATAAAATTTTTAATATAGATTTAATTGTTCAAATTTCTTAACATGTTCTTTATTTAAAAATGTGTTTCCGTTTGTTGTTGGGTAACACAGACCTAAAACCTTTAAATCCTTTTTTCTTTTCTGTCCGACTCTGATAGTGACGTAAATAGCAAATGTATTCATTAGCAGATTTTGCTGGATCTTCTGTTTTGCCAAAAAAAAAACCCTTATGTACTCTATACATTGTACTCTCAATACTGCACCTATCACGATCATTGCTATAAAATATAAAAATTTTCTACATTGACACTTGCTATTTAGGCAAAACTTTGCATTGTTGTGTACTAAACAGGTTGATTGCCTGATCAGAGTTCCATACAGTACTATGAATTTAAGAAAATCCTTTTCATACACATTTAATTACACTTTTTTAAATTTAAGACAAATATAGCCTTTGTTACATCAAAATATGTTTGTGTGAAATACTATTTTATTACGATATTAAATTTTCATATCAATATATAATTTATTGTATAAAATCTATTTTTAAAAAAATATTAAATACTCCAAAATAAAATTATTTTTACATAATTTTATCTTGTAGTCTGTATATTTTTACTGACTTGACTCCAAACTAGTTCCGACTACACAGAACATCATTTATTTTCAAAGCTTGTTCAAATACAAGTAAACTGCACAAATGAGTGCATATTATCTCAATCTATTAAAATTATTTACTGTGAATTTGATTTATAAAACTTTATAATCATTAATGTTCTTATCTATATTATACATCAAGACGGACAAGCTGCAGCTCTCAAGCCACATATGGCTCCTGAAGCTATTCTATTCTCCTTGTAGCTCCTAAGACAATATATATATATATATAAATATATATATATATATATAAATAAATATATATATATATATATATATATAAATATAAATATATATATAAATATAAATATAAATATATATATATAAATATAAATATATATATAAATATATATATATATATATATATATATATATATATATATATATAAATATAAATATATATATATATATATATATATATATATATATATATATATATATTCCTCATGATTCATTTTCTTTTTAATACTTCTTTTTAATTTGTAGGCATATTTTAAGTTAGAGTATTTTGAGTTACAACTTCTCTCTATCATTGAATTTTCATATTATATTTTTATTATATATATATATATATATATATAGTTATTTATTGATTATACAAATAAATAAAAATGAAACATAATAAAATAAGCTTAAATTAGAAAGATCAAAAAATCGGAAAATAAGATACATTAATATTAATGTTTTCAATTTTATTTTCGCTAAAAAAATTGTAACTTTAGCCAGTTTTATGATTTGAGAGCCCTTATAATGGTGTATAGTGGCATCCTCGATTATCCACTTCTTCAATGAATCTCTTGTTTAGTAAGAATTTTCATCTTTGTTTCATGTTCATATTCCTTTTTGCTTATACGGGTAATAATTCTGTCTCCTGCTCTGACTCACTGGACGGGTTTGGGAGTGCAGCTGTGGACATTCGTACTGCCTCCTTGGTTGTATTTCGACTTCTTCATTCCGGTGCTTCTATATAATTTAAGTTGTTGAGGTTGATCACGATACACATGGTGAAAGAAGAAGGGTTCATGCCGTATGGTAATACAAATGTTCTTATATTCATTTTTTCATCTTTCGATGCCTGTAGTCTGAGTTTGAGCATTTATAGTAATGTACTATTGCTCAATCTGAAACAGGCATTTGTTTGGGTTAATTAGAATTAAATACTCAGATATGAAGATGAATTTAATTCTGATTAATCATCGAATTTGGGCTGGTGCTGTTCTTTTCTGTTATCGGCATTATGGCCATGGTTTTGCTTCTATGGTGATGTTAATATTACTTGAATTTTTTAATATTACATTTTTCTAATATATATATTTTTTTATAATTTTTCCAGAAATTTTATATACTTTTTGAGATCTGGGGTGAAGAAGTAAGAGGCTTCCCAGACCATATAAATTCAGAAGTTTAGCACTGAAGTCGTTGTTTCCAATAGATAACGAAGAAAGTTAAAATATAATCAACTTCTTAGAACAGCTTTGACAGCCTACCAATCAGATTTTAAATTATTAACTGCAAAAATGGACTCAATCAGTCTTCAACGGCAGAGATTGGGCATATTCTGCATTTATGAGTAGTACTACAATATAATTTAAAAATAATATTTCATGCATCTGTGGATTTTGAACATTAGAAAATGTATGAAAAATAGTTTATGTGGCTCTTTTTTTTTTCAAAGAATTTGCCCACTCCTGTTATACATAAGTGGAACTACTTAATTAATTGAACACTCATCAAAAACCAAAAAATCTTCATTTTTTTTTAAATGTGTCTGCTTTTGAGATAGCTTGCACAAACCACAATGTTTATATCTCACAGAATTGATGGATGACAGTTATTAAGAGATGTCTAGATTTAAAAGTAAATTCAGAAGTTTCATTGAGTATAAAAAGTTAAATACCTGTTAAAGCCATGCTTTTTCCAGTGCAGGTACTTGTACAGTTTTTTTGGTCACCAGAATGATGCTTAGAACGAGTCTCGTTGTTGGGATTTTTCTGTGGACTGCCTTCCCACTCTAAACACATGTTTTCAGAGCTGTCGCAATCTGTAAATAGATATAAAATTTATAAACACATATTACCAGTACAAAGAGTTTTTTAAAAAAGGGGGCAATTTTTCTATTAAATATACTTTTAAACTGATAAGAGAAATATGTTAAAAATATGTAACTTAACTCTACTTATAATTTACTCTACTAATAGTTTATGTGGCTCTTTTTTTTTCAAAGAATTTGCCCACTCCTATTATACATAAGTGGAACTACTTAATTAATTGAACACTCATCAAAAACCAAAAAAATCTTCATTTTTTTTAGATGTGTCTGCTTTTGAGATAGCTTGCACAAACCACAATGTTTATATCTCACAGAATTGATGGATGACAGTTATTAAGAAATGTCTAGATTTAAAAGTAAATTCAGAAGTTTCATTGAGTATAAAAAGTTAAATACCTGTCAAAGCCATGTTTTTTCCAGTGCAGGTACTTGTACAGTTTTTTTGGTCACCAGAATGATGTTTAGAACGAGTCTCGTTGTTGGGATTTTTCTGTGGACCGCCTTCCCACTCTAAACACATGTTTTCAGAGCTGTCGCAATCTGTAAATAGATATAAAATTTATAAACACACATTACCAGTACAAAGAGTTTTTAAAAAAAAGGGGGGCAATTTTTCTATTAAATATACTTTTAAACTGATAGGAGAAATATGTTAAAAATATGTAACTTAACTCTACGGGTTTAATAAGAATCCAGTATAAATTTACTATGTGGGAATGGAGTTATTAATGGCAGAAGCGATTACGGTTTTTAAATTTTACCCAAAAAGCTTTAATGGAGGACTTTCTAAGGAAAAGTAAGTCATCATTTCAATATACAGGGTGTTCGTAAACTGTTTCGACAAAATAAGAGGGGTGATAGTACCCATCAAGACGAACCAATATTTACTATGAAACCTAGGGTCGCATTTCACTCTAAGTGTCAGAAAAGAGTAACTTCGAAACACGTCCAACAAGCAGAAGTCGCCACTTCAGAAGACATAGCTGTCGTGCCGGAGAAGTATCACATCTCAGGAACATCACCGTTAAGCATGTACTGCATGCAAATTTAAAGTGACAAGAAGCAGCAGTGACAGTTGCAACTGATTGGTGACAGTTGCAGCTGATGTTCCACTCACCACACAGAGAGCCATGTGGTTGCTGCATGATGGAGCCCCAGCACACTTTTCCTGTGCGATCCGACACTTCTTGAATGCCACATATTCTGGATGGTGGATTGGACATAGTGGACCTGTAGCTTGGTCTCCACACTCACAGGACCTCAACCCACTGGACTTTTTCTTCTGGGGGCACATAAAATCATTGGTGTACGAGACGCCTGTGGACTTCATAGAAAATCTCATCGCAAGAACCGTTGTTGCAGCGGACAGGATAAACACGACACCAGGTGTCTTCAAGAGGGTGCACCAGTCGTTCATTCGCCAGTGTGAATTGTGCAATGGCACCCTTGGCCGTCACTTACAGCATCTACTTTTGAGTCTTTTTCTGGTGTAAATAAATGGGATTGTGCAACTTATGATTACATTAATTCTCGTTATTTTCACTGTTGAAAGTCTACCTTTACGCTTTTCTGACACTTACAGTGGAATGTGACCCTAGGTTCCATAGTAAATATTGTTTGTCTTGATGGGTACTATCACCCCTCTTATTTTGTCAAAACAGTTTATGAACACCCTGTATAATTCCCTGTTAAAGGCTTTAACTGTTGGTTGAAATGTTCTAGAGTTGCAAAAGTAAGGTCTATTCATAAGAAAACGACTATAGGATTTTAGCCGAGAAAGTTTTCTGTGCCTGTAGCGGCGAATTAAAGAAGTTAAAATTCCTATTCCAAAAACGAAGCAAGATAGGTGAAAATATTCAATTACAAAGTTTTAGAATATTCGCTATTTAGTATGGACAGATGTGTGGTTTGGGCATAACATGTACGCAGACGATAAAGAATGAGGTCAACAAAAGACGATAATTGAAGTACTTCTGAAGGAAATGTGCATGGAAAAATAATAGTCCATGTTAAAAGCTAATTTTAATTTATTTAGAATTATGCTTTTTGTAGTAAAAAATAAATATTGTATATAAATGGCATATAAATAACTGGTACAATAGTTATGCCTTTTCATTAGTTGCCATTCTTTATTGTCTGTGTACATGTTATGTACAAACCGCATGTCTTTTCATACTAAATAGAGACCATTCCAAAATTTTGTAATTGAAAATTTTTGCCTATTTTGCTTCGTTTTCAAGATAAGAATTTTTAACTTCTTCAATTCGCCTCTAGAGGCACTGCAAACTTTCTCAATCAATAACGTATAGTCACTTAGACACTCTGTTTCTACAGCTCTCGAGCATTTGAACCGAAAGTCAAAGAAATGCCTAAGGACTAAATGCAGAACTCTGTATTTAAAGAGTGTCAGAGGAAGTATGTACAAACCTAAAGGACGTTTTTTCCCTCTCTTATTAGTCTCACAATAGTTGGGTCTAGAAGAAGATCTTGGAATCTTTGAACTACTCGTAGGATCACGATGATGGAGTTCAGCATTTGATATGCTTTTCCTTATAGGAGTCTTCTTTCTTGCATGTCCTGAAACAAAACAGAATTACATTAGTTAACATTGTTAAAACACATATGACAATCTTTCATAGATATTTTTACCTTTTCTCACTATTTTGTATAGACCGTAGGCTGTGAGGCACAACTGCTCCCCCAAGCGATTCAATTTTAGCAGTTGGATTTAGAAATACGGTTGTCCCAGTTTAATTGCATACACTTGGTTCCACTCTACTGTATGCAATTAAGCGGGTACACAGATTTATATTATTAATGCCCCTCTTGACCATATACTATAAAGATAATGAATATACAATAATTATAACAATTTACATAATAAAAGTAGTAATTTATTACTATATGCATGGTGCATTACTACTATTTATTATGTTATGTATAAACCTTTCGAACTACAGAGGGAGAAACCGGAGTTTGTCAATTTTGGCGATTTATCGCTTTTCCTTTCATGTTGCTTTCCAACACTGAAACTAATTCACGAAATTGATGTCTCGGCTTTTATGTAAGGGATTGCTATGATAAAAAATGGAAATGCTTAACATTAACCCTATGAGGTTCGTTTTTGTTCCACAATATTATATTCTTTTTATATATCGTTTTAGTTCCACAATATAATATTTTTTTTATATATCGTTCTTGTTCCACAATATAATATTCTTTTTATATATCGTTTTTGTTCCACAATATTATATTCTTTTTATGTAACGTTTTTGTTCCACAATATTATATTCTTTTTATGTAACGTTTTTGTTCCACAATATCATATAAGCGGGCTATGCTGATATTAGCTACCTGATTAAGTGACTGTACTAGTAGAATATTCTTTTTATATATCGTTTTTGTTCCACAATATTATATTCTTTTATAGCTACCTGATTAAGCTACCTGATTAAGTGACTGTACTAGTATAATATTAAGTGACTGTACTGAATATTAAGTGACTGTACTAGTAAGCTACCTGATTAAGCTACCTGATTAAGTGACTGTACTAGTATAATATTAAGTGACTGTACTGAATATTAAGTGACTGTACTAGTAACCTGATTAAGTGACTGTACTAGTAGAATATTCTTTTTATATATCGTTTTTGTTCCACAATATTATATTCTTTTTATGTAACGTTTTTGTTCCACAATATTATATTCTTTTTATGTAACGTTTTTGTTCCACAATATCATATAAGCGGGCTATGCTGATATTAGCTACCTGATTAAGTGACTGTACTAGTAGAATATTCTTTTTATATATCGTTTTTGTTCCACAATATTATATTCTTTTATAGCTACCTGATTAAGCTACCTGATTAAGTGACTGTACTAGTATAATATTAAGTGACTGTACTGAATATTAAGTGACTGTACTAGTAAGCTACCTGATTAAGCTACCTGATTAAGTGACTGTACTAGTATAATATTAAGTGACTGTACTGAATATTAAGTGACTGTACTAGTAACCTGATTAAGTGACTGTACTAGTAGAATATTCTTTTTATATATCGTTTTTGTTCCACAATATTATATTCTTTTATAGCTACCTGATATTAGCTACCTGATTAAGTGACTGTACTAGTATAATATTCTTTTTATATATCGTTTTTGTTCCACAATATTATATTCTTTTTATGTAACGTTTTTGTTCCACAATATTATATTCTTTTTATGTAACGTTTTTGTTCCACAATATCATATAAGCGGGCTATGCTGATATTAGCTACCTGATTAAGTGACTGTACTAGTAGAACACACTAGAATTCGGTCCTATAAGTAATTTCAAAATCCGGTTTTGTTCATGGTATATATTCCGTATAATCGTCACAATGATGCCAAGGGTTTGTTTTCAGAAACTGGCGAACGCTCAATTTCGATCCGATTGTTCGGGTAGTAATAAAATATCGTATTTTTGATAAGATAAACATATTTTAATAATAAATTTAAAAATAAAATTACATCTTAATTCGTGAAATAAATACGTTACATAAGAGATTAATCGATAATCGCGATTCGTGCTAACTTGTTTATGAAATTTAAATATAAAAATTTAAACAGCAGCATCCGTGACAATGTATTTTATAGCGAGATTCATTGGCAGATGCACCATTTTATATATAGTATATACTACGCTTTACTACTCGTTCAATGACATCGTATCGAGCGAATATTAAAATCTTCACATCCAGTTATCTAATATTTTGGTTCGACCGTATGAATACTATAACTTTTTTTTTTTGAGAGAGAGAGGGGGGGGGGGGGGAGATAGATATTACAGTATATTCTTCGGGGGAAAAAAGAGTTAGTTCACTTTCTCTTCCATTCAATCTCCCTTTTGAGGCCGCATTCTTACTACTCTTTCCCCCGAGTTGACAACCGCTGCTTTGTCCTTCCGGATGTGTCGAAAATAGGCCATCACCGGCTGCAGTCGGAATAAAATGCATCAGGATCTTGTAAATGAATCACTTCACTTTCTTGCAACCTTGCTCGACATCTGGCGCACGCCATCGACCTGCCGGGATGATGCTATCATACGACCGAGTTCCGCAGGCCTAGGTGGTTTCGCAGCAAATGCCGCGATCTTATGACGAAACTCTCGTTAGTTAATTCCGTTTTAAGAAATACAACAGCTGCCATATGAGAAGGAAAACATTTGAAAACTCTCACTGTTCATGATACTCCTGGCATGGAAGATTGGCCATAGAACCACCGGTCGGTGCAACCACCCGATCCGGATAGGCTGATTTCGGGCCGGCCAAAAGTCGATTATGTTATAAAGATTTGTTCAAAATGCTTTTTTCTTCCCTTTCTACCCAGACCGTCCGACCTATATTTGTTTAGTTAGACCTATTAGTTTATGTTTAGTTAGACCTATTAGTTTATGTTTAGTTAGACCTATTAGTTTATGTTTAGTTAGACCTATTAGTTTATGTTTAGTCAGACCTATGTCTGTTTAGTACAGTATATGTTCAGATGGCCGGGAAAGTGCCACCCAATGAAGGGGTGGTGGGGGGGGACCATAGGAACCGTACCATATCACCTCCCTGATGGACTTTCGGACCTACATCGAATATATTCTCCGCGTTGAACCGGGGGGTAGTTTTAGAGGCAGCTTTGAGGGTCAAACATGGGATTACCGCGTGCGTTCCTCCCGCTTTAACCACTGGGATATCCCAACTTCGCTTGAAATAGTTAAAATAATCGGAAATAAAAATACTTTATAAATAACTGCATAAACAATTATTAAAAGTATCAGCCTGTTTTGGAGACAAAAAGCAGCCTACTTTAGAATAAAAGGGTAGAAACCCCACCATATTATAGTAATATAGCAGATATGTTTGTTCTCTGTCTTTTTATCCTAAAGAATGAGGCTGGCTATTGTCTTCGAAACAGGCTGACATTTTTAATGAGCTATTCATGCTGTTACTAACGAAGAATTTTATTTTAGACTATATATTATTCTCTGAAAAATTATTTTAATTTATAAAGGTTATACCAAAGCCAGAAACTGTTCAAAGATACCAGGCTGATTTGGCAATATCAACCCGCTGCTGATCTTTGACTATAATGGTGAAGTATAACGATATAGTGAGTCTTTTCTTCTCCACTGGCGTTGGTAACCCCAGTGTCCCCTGTTTTGTCTTAAATCGCGGTTTTTTTACGCTATTAAAGACAAGGTTGGTCTTTAATGGCATAATTATTGAAACCTTTCAGATTCTGTCTTTCTCTTCCAATAGCAGATCTGGGGGGGGGGGGGGGGGTTAAATTCCTGGGAATCCTTTGTAAATATTTTAATTTCTACATTTGAATAAACCATATGCTAAGAACTGACATGAAAAAGATTATGTTCAAATAAAAAAATAACACAAAAATTTGACTTGCGTACGAAATTAAAAATAATTGTCCAGATAACTAAAAATGCTACGGTAGGAATAAAAAGAAAATTAAACATGATAAGCCTACAAAAGATTGAACAAATACGATTTTCATTAAGAGTTGTAATTACTTTTTGCTAATCGGTATTTTTCAGTTTCAGCTGTACTCTCGGAAAACCTAAGACTTTTAAGAACAAGAGTATGCTAATTTTAATATTATAATTTAAAAAATTAAAATTAAAAAAAAAATAGTTTAGAGCACGCAAATGTCAAAATAAAAATCTATTAAATAGAGAGAATTTTTTAAATGCTATTTAAACTCAGTCACAAAAGCCTGGAATCATGGTCCACAGACCAATTTCGCTCTTTTGGGGGCTCAACAGCAGTGATCTTTAACTACAATGGAAGCAAGAAAGCTTGCTAAAAGCTGAAAATTCGCAATTTCTGTAGTGGAAGTCCACTTGCTGCAAGTACAGTTAACAGATATTCTGTGCTGATGAGCTCCAGAAAGAGCGCCGATTCACCGCTGCAGATTGCTATATTAGGAACATGGGCCCAATTTATTTATGCTAGTAACAATATACTGAACGGCGTTTTTACTTGTCTGAAGAAATATATTTCCCCCTTCTTGATTATTGGTTCTACTGAAATGCAATCGCACAGCCGACAGAGACATACATCCTGTCCGAAATCGGGGTCACCACTAGCTTTTAGCTCAACTCTTTTAAATTCTCACCTGAGCATCTTGGGTGGTTTTTTTTTATTATAACCCTTATCGCGTCGGAAACAAATGCTGACGGCCCAGAATCTTAATCACGTCTTTGCGATATTTTCTTGCAAGCGGGAAAGTGGGAAAAAAATGGAGAACAAGCACACATAGAACAAATGATTTAAGACAAAAATGGCCATCATGAATCTCGCAGAAAATAGAACACCCGTAAGTGACAATTCGATCGGGGACATTTAGGTGCTATGTACAATTATGTCTTGAAAGAATTTTGAATTTTTAAACACTTCTGCCGCCCCTTAGTGGATGTCGATCTACTTGGTAGATATAGCTGCCAGAGAATTGCCTTGAACTTTGAGTGACGGAATAAAAGATCACGGGTTGCGGACAATAGGTTGCCTGTATACCTTAGCGTTAACTTCAATGAAATAAACGAAATTAATAGCTCTCTGTTCTATTATTATTACCTTCATTTATCAGTTATAAAGTAGTTCAATTGATGAATGTGGATGGACATCAACTCACGCAGGCACTGTCTCGCAAGAGTAAAAATGTTACCTACAGTTGCTCTACAGCAAACGAAGAATCAAGATTACTTTGCATTCAAGTGGCGTTATATAACGAATGTGAGGAATCTTGTGCATTTTTCAAAACGATAAAGAATTCTGGAAGTAGTTTACTTCTTTTACTTCCCTTCAAATTTAAAAGAGTGGAAAAATCCGTGGTTATGATATCGAAAAATGCATATTATCGTATATACATATATATTTATCGCTACACTGAGAGGGGGGGATTTTTCCCCCAGAAATGCATTTAGGAAGCAATAAAACGGCCCCCAGAAGTATCTACCGTATAGACAAGTCCCCCAGTTCCATTATAGTACTATACCTATTTATGGATGCTGCATACAATTATTATTTTCCTCATTACCAAAATACTTTAATTAATATAAAAATTAAAAACAATATGAAATTTCTAAATGAAATTATTTTTAAAATGTTGACTGGTGAAGGAAATGGTGGGGAAGCTTTTGATGCCGTACAGGGAACCGGATTTCAGACAAATCGACCTCCTCCCACACACAGTTTAATTATGTGGAATTTCGGAAACTCATAAGTAGTAGCTATATATTCTTTTATAAAAAAATATACTTAATAACTATTTATGTTACGCCATTATAAATTTACTGATCTATTTAACATTTACTGATCTATTTAATATGGAAAAACTGCAATATAAAGAAATGTTTCAACCTTTTTGACGTTGTTAATAATGGCCTATAAACACGTGGAATATTTATGGAATCAGTACAAACCGTTGATATATTCCGGCAGTAACTGAATTTTTGAGTTCCTTTAAAACAGTGTTCCCAAAACTGATACGGGTGCTGCTTTGCTAACTTTTTTTCGAAGACGAAAACAATTATTTGAAAGAAAAGGTAGGTTATACAATTTTGAAGTTAATCCACAATTGTTTACTTTTCTGCGATGCACCTACCGAAACAAGAAATGTATAATGATGACCGGATGTCGGTCTGTACATGTGTTGCGCACGTAGCAGACAATTTAAGCACAGTACAGCCATTAAATTGAGCACAGGCCACAGGGGCATCCAACGACAGGCGACAATGCACCTCGGTAATTTTTTTAAAGAGGTGGGGGGGGGGGGAATTCAAATTCATTTTTGAGCTATTTAACGATGACGCGTAATTTTGCGCTGTTTTTACACACAACGGTCCCATAACGATTAAAAAAATTTATCAGATTTTCAATCTTAACACCATCGGAAAGAACGGAAAACAAACGCTCTTTCTACTGATCTTTGAACGGAATCTGTAACACGATATCCCAATTGTTCACGATTTTACAAAGAATCGCTAAAAATTGTGTTTTGAACACTAATTTATTTAAAAATTCCAGTATCGGCAAAATTTACCACAATCCGATTTCATGAATACATCCAAGATGTATTACTTAACTCGCTAAGAAAACAAAAAATTGTTCTTAACTTAATTTGGGAATTTCTGGTAATTATGTAAATTAAAAAGATCGAACAAGGCAAAGAGTAAAATAAATCTCTATTTAATCGAGCTAATTTAAGCATATCTTTTGCGATCCGCTTATTTTAAAAATTTTCACCAGTTTTAGAACTTTCATAATTTTTAAAAGGACAAGGTTTTAGCAAAAAAGATAATGTTTCGAATTGTTTTAATCATAACAAAATCATCACTTATAATTTCTCTAAAAAAAAAAAAAAAAATCACTGAAGAGACAATATGATTATAAATTGGGGAAAATTGTTGATTCGATACTTGTCAAAAGCTATTGTATCGATACACAGAAAGCATCGCGTGCAAGTGTATCGATACGAAACATCGATGGTCGTAAGGTCATATATCGATTCGCCCATCACTAGTCTAAATAAAATAATTTTTAAGCGTCAACCGATTTTCCTTTGCAATTTGCTGTAACAATTTTTAGTCGAAATGTGGTATTTAACAATTTTTCTAAGACAATGCAAAATAGATGAAGAAAAACCCTTCTCAGAAAATCTTGGGAGAAAATGAAGAATTATTAAAGCGTAATAAGGAAAAATGATGGACTTTGAAGGATTAGAATAGTGGATAATAATATAACATAAAGAACAAATTATGTGTTACAAAGTAATGCCATCAATTTGATATAGGCTATTCTTATTCTATTTGTGATAAAATGTCAGTCAATATTTGCTCAAGATAAATAATTGCCATCTCGTATAGAGAAGTGAATGATAGATTAAATGTAATGTTATGGTTACTAAAAATATTTTATAGAATGGCTGATTTCAGATATATAATTTCAATGTTTACCTCGAAGACTTTCAATTTTAATAATTCGAAAATGTTTAGGATAAGAAGTTCCGATTTGAGCAGGAAAAAAATTGCTGGAAGATCTAGTTCGTAACACACACACACACGCACAATTTATAACTCGCAATCACATAAAGTACTTTTGACAAATAAAAAAAGTAATTAAAAAATATATCAACATATTTTTAACGTTATATTCAACAGGGATAGACCTAATATCGAAAGTGTTATTAATTAAAACAAAAACTAAACGTTATGGTGGTTGTTGAAATTTAGGCCTTCTAATCTAGAATGTTGCAAGAAAGTTTACCTATTTAAATACAACATACCTTCAAGTATATCGATTAATAGGGGATATAGTCATCCTGGTTAATAAACGTGGATACCCCCCCCCCCCCCTCCTCCTACACACACACTTTTTAGTTTCGCCACACCGGTTAATTCGCATCCAGGTTTTTTCCTATCCCAATAATCCAGACTTAACTTCGTTTGATGTAAAATAAAACATATACATCAATCGGACACAATCCCGTCACACTAAATCACTTCCAACCTTCGCACATCCTCTAATAAAACACACACTTAAAATAAATTCCAAGAAAATTCCTACCTTTGTCCGACATTCGGCGAAATGTTCGGTGCCAGGGACTCGCTTTCTCTCTCCACCCCGAATTGTAAACCACTCCCCACCGGCTCTAAATTTATCAATTTTAAACCCACCACCGCCCGCGATGATGATGATGGGCCGCTGAGGAGGGAAAAGGCTCAGAGAGAGATGATAGCCCCGCGCTAGGGGCTCTGGCAGCATCGAAGCCCTGGTTGCCCTGGCAACCATCCTGTACACAGAAGACCGGCCACTGCAGTCGGCCAGATGCAGTGGGATGAGCGGCCGATCAATTGGATGGTGGCCACACCTGTGCTCGCCGACCCCCCCCCCCCCCCACTCCGATGTCAACCCCACCCCGGCATCACCCTCAGGTAAGGGATTCTTTGATGCTCGCGAGCCCACCCCTCCCGAAAAGATTCGGAAGAGCCGGATAAAATGAATGATTAAAGATGAGATTTGGTGCTTGATTATTCCTTATCCCGAGACTTATTGTTTAGAAAGTTATTCTATGAAACTCTGTAGTTATAGGAGAATAATTTCATGATTAGTCAACAAGGAACGTGTTTACAAAATTATTACTCATTTTAAATCCTCAAAATTAAGAGGTTAACTATAAAATATTTATTTTTTATCATTCGCGATAAATGTACTTCGTTAATAACTACATAAAAGCTGATCAAAAGTAACAACCGGTTTCGAAGGCAAAAAGAGCCTTCTTCTTCAGGATAAAGAGACAGAACGCTTATGTGGTATGAAAAACAACATAATGTTTGAGAGAAGCGTTCTTGCCTTTTGCTAGAGCAGTTGATATGTCCGTCTATCTGCACGAATAAGAATTGTCATTGCCATTAAAACCGGTTGTTACTTTTTATCAACTTTCTATACTGTTATTAACGAAGTACTTGGATTGCAGATATGAAGTACTACACTTTAATATTAAGCAGGTGAAATAAAGCCTCATTATCAATTCTCAGTCAGATTCGTGTGGGTTTTACAGCTCGAGAAAAGTCTTCCACAGGTAGAATGTTTACCTTTCTGGTAGGTCGGGCGGTCTGGGTCTCAACAACAACAACAGGTAGAATGTTTGCGTTTGCGGCTCTTAGATAATCTCAATATTTTTTTCGGTATGGAAAGCTTTGTCTCTTAAAATAAAACGAACAACTTTTCCTTTTCAGTGAAGATTTCAAGTACATTTTTTTTACAGTGTAATATATGTTTTTATTACAATGCAATATCCAAGTTCATAACTGCATAGTCGAAACTTTCTAACAAAATCGTTTGATGTACCTTTTTTATTTTTTTAATAATATAAAAACTTCGCAAATACAGCATAAACACAAATATATACTGGACAATTTGTTTCGAAAGCAAAAAACAGCTTTTTTTTTCAGGACCAACAAGAAACGCGACCTCACTTATTCATGTTAGACAACTGCGGTAGAATAACACACGTAGCTGAAGATAGAAGAAAAGTTGCCATCGCCGCGGGGAGAAATGAAGGAGGGAAAACCAATGAGGCAGGAAAACGAAGTGAGAATTGGGATACTACGCGTGAACGATAAAATTCACAAAGGAAAGAATAGCAGAAAATAAAATTAAAAAAGAAGTAAGAGAACGTATAGCAAAGCGAATAGAAAGAACTTAAAAGGTATTTTTTTATTGTATTTTTCTCAATTTTGTTGGTAAAACGGGTCTTCCTGCATAAAATATATCAGCAAGTTCATTTGATATCAGACAACAATTATTGAACTGCATGCAACAATACGTAAAATGTTAAGGGGGGTGTTTTTTAATGGGGAAAACAGTTTTAAAAAATATGACTTTTGAAAGTGATTCGATAAAAGAGCCTCCAATCACTCTGTAGCCGACTCCGCTGATAATTTTTGTGACAACTCCCAGGCTCAACAATGGAAAAAGCAATTGGAGTGAAACAATAGGATCTTTTACGTGGCACACACACACACGTAGATAAGAGGGTTTTTTTTTCTTTCTTTTTTTTTTTACAAAAGCAATCGGAGTTTGCGGTCGAAAAATAAATGTCAATCTCGCTGGAGAAGATAACATGTACCAGGACGCAAAAGAAAATTTGGAGAAACCGAAAAAATAAAAGGAATCTGAAGTTGATAGATATAGTAACTTTTCTTATACACTCAAATATGTTTTTTCTCCCTGCGCTTTTTATTATGTTTATTGAAATGATTACATTCCATCGCATAAAATAATGAGTAAAATAAATGCTTAATCACTTCAAAGTTCCCCCCCCCCATTTTCCATTGGATCATTTGGCGATTTTTTAATGACCCCCACCCCCTACAGGTCAAAATAAACGAAAAGTGTATTATTTTTTAAAACAGTTAATCATAACCCAGTGGCGTAAGCATGGAAGCCTGAATAATTACATTAGTTTTCTATAGGGACTCTGTTGCAAAAAAAAAAAAAAAAATTCAGCACTGTAAACTCCCCATTTTAGTCTTGACGCTCCCCCCCCCCCCTTTCCGAGATGCTGGTTGCACCTTTATGTTAACATAGTATATATTTAGCATATTCCTAACCTTTATTACCCTTTTGAAGGTCAGGGTAAAATATTAGATGGGTCATACTGTTAAGATAAAAGATGGCTTTCATGGAGGTTATTATTAAGTGAAACTGCACCCCCCCCAACTACCTTTTTTTTTTTTTTTTTTTTTTTTTTTGCGATACATACTCAGAAAAACACGAAAACCAAACCAGAGCATGTTTATGCCGCCAGAGCAGAGACCTGAACGAATCCAGGGCAAGATAAAGTATTCCGTGAGACCAAGTGTAAAATAAAGTAGTGTCCCGAAGACGAAAAGTTTGAGAATAGCTGCTGTACAGTATAGTACGAAAAAAAGTAACAAGCTACGGTATAACTACCCCGTTACTATCCTGTCAAATTCCTGGGACATGCATCGGATTCAATCTCTCAGCCACAAACAGCCCCTCCCAACGGCATCCCTCTTCCAGATCAAGTCATAAGCCATCACTTCATCCATGCTAAAACGATTGCTCCGCCGATACCCATCAGGGTGATAAACTCCTCAACCCCACATCCCATCCATAACTGATGCTGCACATCCAACGGACATATGCGAAAGAGGGGGGGTGCACAAGCCCCTGCGTGATGTGGGGGGTAGACATCGTGACTTCAGCCCCGTCTCATCATAACCGGGCGCTTTAGTCATCTCTCTCGTATAGGATCTCCTCCCATCGGTTCTCATCTGACAAAGAGGATGCTGGATATAAAAAGGACAGGTCCCTAAGTGTTATTAGCGTTAAATGCCCGCTAACAAGGTGGACCCGTTGCCACAAGACGGGAACACAATAAAGGGTATGTGGGTGAGATTTTATAACCGAGCGAGAATGGGGTATCGGGAAATAAAATCCGACTGTTATGTAAATTAAGAGTGACCCGAGAGGCTGGGTGCGGGTAGGATTGTGTGAAATTGTTTTAGGATATAGTGATGACTCGAACATAGCGGTAGATTTTTCTATTTTTCGACTCTTTTTTTTTTTTAATGCACTTGTAGGAAGGGACTCATTCAAATATAGAAGAAAATATATTCAACTCTGTAGCTCGATGATCGTCATATGGCCACCAGGTGATAGAATGTTCGATTCTCCGCTCGAATATGAATTGTTTACAATGGCCCCCAGCAACTTAACCCTGGAGAAAGTCACAGAACTCGCCTAAAGGAAGCGTTCCCAATGTTAGAATTACGCTCCCATTGCAGCTAAGAGCATACACAGACCGGTTTTGCGCTTATTATATGCTCATCAACACGGAGTGGTTGATACCTGCAATGACAATGAGGAAATTTGCTATGTGCCATCATTTTCCAAGGAGATCGACCTATTCAATCCTATGACGCAGCCGGCATTAAAATTTTCAAAGATCGAACCCCGGCTGTACGTGATTTGCAATAGTGTGGCACATAGCAAGTTTTCTCATTGCCATTGCAGATATCGGCTATTCCATGCTGATAAGCGCCTAAAGTCTGCGAAATAAGCCCGTGGATGCTGCTGTCTGCAATTGGAGCGCGATTCTGTAGTTGATTCGTTTTCAACGTTGTCCTAAATGTGAAAATCTGTCTAAAATTCTCTCAATCCAATTTTTCGAACCCATCGCAATATTTTTCTTATACTATTATGGCTATCCTATACTGATATGGCGTTCTGCATATACCTGATATGTCTTTCACTGCGTTTGAAGTATCTGTGTTGGAAAGCAACATATACAGTTATCAATTGAATTATCATTGCGGAAATACTTTTGTCGCTTGACCCTGGAGACAAATTAGGCGAACGATTCTGACTTCGAGGAACGAGCTAAACGGAATAGAATTTCACCGGTTAACCGCATTTTTCCAGAGAATATGCAGGGTTCCTTGTAAAGTCCTTAAACTTTCCAATAGCTTGTAAGGACAGGTCTATGCATGTACATGTTAGGTCAGTCTATAGTAAAGCGACCCTGCCTGATCGAATAAAAGGGATTGCAGCGCCATAAGCGGAGGATTTTAAAAGTTGTGACAACGAACTCGAAAACAAATAATAAAGTTGTAGAGTATTTCCCAATGAGTAGGGACATTCTATAACTGCTACAAAAGGCATGATTATTTAACACAATAGGGTTGTTGGCGGGTGGCTGTTCTATTCAAGAACGATACAACAAACAACACTTGCGTAAGCATCTAGTGTAGAGCCTGTTCTTCTACACTAGATGTAGTGTAGACCCAACATTGGTGTAGAGCCTGTTTACAATGTCCTCTGTCAGATGCAATACACATTTGAATTCCAGAAAGAATAGGACAGCGTATTTTGACAAACATTGCAGGTGTCACCGTGTTAGAAGCCGAGATATTACGATTTTTTTAACGTCTTCCGTATACACGTTTCGTTCGTTCCTGGTGCGCATTCCTACTCAATATTGATAATGCTTCTACAACTTTTTAATTGGCTTGATTTATCCAGAAATTGGACGAGCACACACACACGAATTCAGAGAATATCAAAGCCTAGGGGGAAAAAAACTCTTTTTATTTAAAGAGTTCTAGGCGTTAAAAAAAATACTCCGGGATATATTTTGCGTCTTGAAATTAAAAGCTGCCATAATAAACATCGTATTTTCAAATATTGGATCAGTATTATATAACAGCATAGTATTACAAAATAATGCTATAATACTTTTTAAACATTCCCCTTCGGCGCTTACTAAATGCCGAAAATCGGCTGTTACGCGAATTCGCATTGAAACTGGATTCGTATTTGTGTGTGTGTGTGTGTGTGTGTGTGTGTGTGTGTATGAGGGGGAGGGGGAGATTTTCAGAATTGGAGGTTAATTCAAAAACATGTCTATAACATTAGCTTTGAATCGCTAATATTATGCTTCAACTTGATTTTCAAAAAGAAGACAACTCTATTAGACATATTTGGGCAATTCAATTAAAATTATTCTTGGTGGAAAACTACTTATCAAAACACAAAATTCACCTGCTGCGTTTTATGGCTCAGCTGATAATAAATGTAAGTGGTTTATATATAAAAGGCCTCTTTTATCTATAGGTTAATACACGGCATAAGGTTTACACTCATACTGTAAAAAGAATGAAAATTTTGAGTAACTTCACTTTCTCTTTGTTTGCCCCCCCCCCCCTTTTTTTTTTTTTTTTGCTGCTAACTTGAATTGGGTTAATTTAAAAAAAAAAAGTTTTTCCGATGGTTATTGATAAATTAATCCATATAATTTTTATGACTAAAATTTTTTTATATGTAAGCATTTAATAATGGTTAACATTTTTATACTGTGTAACTATTAATTGTTCCGATTTATACTGTTTCCATACTTGTGGTTTGGACTAGGCTAATTTAAAAAATAATAATAAAATGTTAATTTCATAGATTTTTTTATTGAATTTAGGGAATATTGAATTCAGATAACAAAGATATGTGGTGTGTGAGTGAGAGAGAGAGATTAAATAAATCTCATCACCTATGCTCTTCGTCCAAATTCCGCCAACATTTAACCACGATGGCATTCGAAAAGAAGAGCATAATAGATCTCGCAACTCCCCTATCAAAACGTCATTACCTCATTCAACGACTTCGAACAATACTCATCGTAACACGAAACAAAGATAATCCCCTGGAAGTGCGCCAGAAACATCGCCCCCCACCCCACCCCCCTCACACACACGCTGTCATATTTACCCTATGATGGATGCTCATCTGGCAAAGAATGGGATGGAGAATCCATCCCGAGCGAGGCAGTGCTCCTTTCGAAATTCACCTTTGCTCCTCGCGTGAAGGAGGAAGGAAAAGATGCTATCACGGCTGGCTTTCGCGACCGTCCTCCAGATTTCTTGCTATCTTCCAAGTAACTGTGCACGTCCAGAATGATGGACAGAAGGAATATTAATTCTTGATGGGATGCAGCAACGGATGGTGGCTCCGAAGGGGGGCAATGCGGCCGGGACCTAACGAGAATGGAAGGTTTTGCCCGAGCACCGAATCGGCTTACAGCATCAGTTGGCAATAGTCTGAGAAAATGGAATAATTCAACTAATATGTCAGGAGTGGGACTGCCCTGTGGATAAGGCACGGGGATTGCACTCGGATGACTCGAGTTCAATTACCGGCTCTGCCCAAACTGTCCCCGTATTCAAGCGGAGTACGGGCACGTTATATATGTGGGTCCTTCCGAGAGGTTTGTAGTAGGGGAAGGAGGGTACGGTCCCTGTGAATGCCGCCTCCACTGGGTTCCGGTCTAAATTGGGTGGAATTGCCCGGTTGTCCAAACAGATACCTTACACCTTCTGATAGGTCGGACGGTCTGGGTCTAACAACAACTAATACGTCGGTATAATATTAGGGTGAAAATCGGAGGATTCTTAGCTTAGATCAGCGTTTTACAAAGTGTGGTATGCGTAAAAGTACCATTAGGGGATGTACGAAAAGGTTCAAAGGGGTGCGCAGGGTCAAACTTATCATCTTATAAAAAGTAGATTTCTTTTTAATACGATGATCTTTAACCGTACCAATCGATATCTGAGGCACAAGCAGTCTCCTTCAAGGAAGAAAAAAAATATACAACCGCACTAGGTACAATAATAAAAGTATACTATCCATGTAAGAGTCAATTAATTAAGAACAATATTATTATAAGAATATTAATCGTACAAGCATTAACATTCTAGATAAGTTAAAAAACTGGGCTATAAACTCAGTAGTGTTCTGTAAAATCCAGTCAAGAATAGTCAAATATCACTATTACAATAAAATTATGTACAAGCAGAAACAGTATCTGCTTTTCCTGTCATATGAAATATCTTGACAACTTTCAAAACAATTAAGATGAGAGGGGAATCACTAAAAAACGTTAAAATTTTAAAACTCCCCTAGTAGCAATCCAATATTGGCAGCCAATATTGGAAATATTGGACAGTATGAAAAAATGGACATTTTGACGGAGTTGGCCCAATATTGGCGTTTTATTGAAAACATTTCCAATGCAACACCAATATTGGCGTAATATTGTAATGAAAATATGTAGCCAATATTGGAGGGTAATGTAACCCCAATATTGGGATTACTTTGGAAATATTTCTAATGTAATGCCAAGGTATACAATATTGGTCCAATATTAAATGCTACTAGATTCTTTTTGTGCTGATTACAATTTTGGTACCATTCTATCATTCGGAAAATCCGAACCTGCTCTTTTTTTTTTTTTTTTTTTTTTTTTTTTTTTTTTTTTTTTTGCGAAATGACCTGTAAAAATCGTCAAAATTTGGCATAAAATGCAAATAGGCTTAAATGCATTGATAAATTGTATCGCAGCTTGCGATACAATTTTTGTGTTCGTGATGTTAATAGTTCCCTCAGAGGGGGGAAGTTACCGCAGCCCCCCCCCCCCCCCGAGGGGATACATTGTCAAACTTGGTAATAATCGAAAGATATTTTTGAGCCATTTAAAATGCAAGATGGCATGCTATAATTGGGATAATTTGAACCAACAATACGGATTTTTCAAATCTTTTCTTTCAAAATTTGAAGAACAAGTGGATTTTGGTATGAAAAAGTAGAGTTAGAGACCCACTTCAGTAAATTACTACACAGAGAAAAATAATGAAAACATTTCTTTTACGATAGAACAAACATTCTTCTAATTTTTTTTTTTTCGTTTTTAGGAATTATGCTGAGTTACCAAAGTGAAATAAATTATTTTAGCTGCAAATTCAATTCAATTTCAAAGAAATTCGTCTCATGGTTGTTCTTTTCTCCAGATGAAACAAATTAATGTATGCAAAATAGTGTTTGCAGGCAATAGTGTTTGCAGTAAGAAAAATAGTGTTTGCAGGCAAAATTCTCTGTTGCCCACGTCAGACTTTTTTCGTGCGTGTTCGATTTCTCGATGAAAATCTAACCAGACTTAGAATGGTTCGCTTTAAAACAAAGTGAAGAAATCGATTTCTTTCAGCCCTCGAGTCATCAAGCATTCCAAGAATGCGCCCGCGCATGGAACAAGGGGGCGGCAACGCCCACAAGAACCGGGGGGCGTTCAAGGAGAAGGAGCATGCGTCGTTTAACAGGATGCTTAGCATCTTGGTCGGAGAGAAGCGTCCGGGATTTCTTCCGAACTCAGAGCTGGGGTCAAATCGCATTACAAAATAGAATGTTTTAATCATAAAATTAAAATACTTCATTATCATTAGCACAGCACACAATAATTGATTTAAAGGTACGGCCTCTACCTTTAATCGCCGGATAATTTTAATCAACTATATCGTATAATCAAATATTTTAATTTTTAGATTATTTAATTTGAGCGATGTACAGTTTGAACGATTTTTTTTTTTATGGAATATTTTAGTTTTATGTTGTTTTAAATACGAATATTCATTAATACAGTTAGACGTGTTCAAATTTGGGACATGAATTTTAGTAAAACAAAATACGGCAAGAGAAAATAAACATCAGATTGCGAAATAAATAACTCTTAATACTGCAGTTTAACTAATACGTACTCTCACTAGCGTAGCCAAGGAAGGTATTTGGGTAGTAGTCCCCCCCCCCTGAAGGATTTTCGACGTCTATACTTTAACCGTCAATTTTAGGTACAGTATAAGCGGTAGGTTTTTATTTTTTTTATTTTATAGATTAGTAATTAATCTTCGTAGTTTTTGTAATACTACCTTTAAAAAACCTGTTCTCTTTAAATATATATTATGAGAAACTCGGGTTGGGGACGAAAAATACCATTTTACACCATTTTAAAAAAATATTTAAAATAAGTTTCAAGGGATCTAAAGGTGGAACAACTTCTGAAAAATTAAGCAAAACCGAAAAGCTCTTATCTCTGCCTGTCACACCTGATGATAAATTTGGCAACAATTTAATGACACTGGCGACAAATATAACGCCATTGATCATAAACTTGGAACAATAATACAAGTTTGACCAATAGCTCCAAAAGTTCTGGCTACGGCACTGAATG